>JABUQX010029393.1:152500-165845 GCA_015478945.1 Trachelipus rathkii | reverse complement strand
TCCAGCAACTATTTTTTTTTGAGAAAAGGTTAAAGAATATTATTATAATAATTAGTGTGGAATAATATTTTACAGAGTAGCATAATATATGGAGCTAAACGTATACTGATTTTAATGAGCCTATTATGAAAAACATCTATGACATATTATAGTTATACTTATTCCTCCATGCTTCCCAATTGGAAATTAGAGTAAAGACTACGAATAAAAATTATAATTTAACTATATTATTATTATATTCAAGGTAAGTAGCTCACATAATATATCCTATATATCATATACTCTATACTTCCGCTCATTGTGAGTCTCTCGGCGTCAAAGATATTAAAAAACTATAATGGCCATTCGCACTTCGGAATATCACGTGAAATGCGATGGACTCTCAAAAAATGGTTTTGACGGAACTTGTAGTATATAATTTTAAACTCAAACAATTATAATGGATAGATGATGAAAAGGGTTGTAGGATTGTACATCGAGCTGCGAGCGCTATTGCGATTCAAGGTAGATGGTGGACTAGCACAATCAGATGTACTGAAAAGAATCGAATCTAGCAAATATTTAAAATATCTGATAGAGGAAACCTCGTAGTTGTGCAGTTATAATCCGCTCGAAATCAAACTGTTGAGGCAAATTCCGCATGGGTATCTGATCAGTATGGTTGGCTTACTGTATTGTTTCCATGACAAGCAACCGGTACATTTTGCAATCGTAATTATTCTCGGAAAGAAAGAATGTCATCCAGGTTAAGAGCTATCTAGGCAGCAAACAAAGGAAAATGAGTAAAAGAGTAAAGCATCTCCAATTCCAGCTTCAAGAACGAATCAGATTACTCTTGAAACTAATATAAATTACAAATATATGGACAAATCGAAGAACGGAAAATCATAAACGGATGGACTATAGTAATTTACCAGAAATTATTAATGGATGATCCTGTTTCGTCACGTTGAAATTCTTGGTTTTTTTGTACGGCTAGCGAAAGTATCGGTCTATTTCAAAACACTATTCAAAGGAAACACTACAGAGCATTATTTGAAACGAAAAAGTATGATAGAGTTAAAACTGAAGTTTCAGAATTTTAATAACCTTATCAAATAATCATCCAAGTTAGCTTCTCCACCGACGAATGGTCAGATAGTCAATCAGCACAGTTTCTTTGTTTCCTCTGAGTAATCATGCCGTTGACAATTATTTCAGAGGCCAAATTTTGTGTCATGCTTGAACTTTCAACTGGAACGTCATAACAGGTGAATATCTCAGTGACGTATGTAATGGAATGTTGCCGAAATTGGAACCTATATCCCCAGATGATGGTTCATGTGTCCATCAGACAATGCTGGTGCAATATATAAAGAAAATTCTGTTTTTTTCTTGAGTGACCAGCACAAACTCCGTCAATCATCACCATTAGAAATGTTGTAACATCTCAAACAAGAGTCGGCGAAGTTCTCCAAAATGTAGGTCAATTGGGGCATACTTTAATCATTCGACTCCCATGGCTCAGTAGGAACTAAATAAAATACAGGCCAGAAATTAAATTTGATAACTTTCAGTAATACATACGTTCCTCTGAAATATGTTAAAATTGCAAGAGCTTAATGAATCTCTCTCTGCCAGTATGCCCAGGCTCTGATGAATAAAATAAATGTTTTTCCCATCCCATGGTAATTTTATTCTAACCAATTGTAACATTGTAACTCCAATCATTTAAAGATATCATTTATATAATCAGCAATCACTGTTGTCGTCCTCAAATCGTAATAACTCTGGAAGAGAGTAGTAATTACCTCAGACCTTGAAGTCAAGAAATAAAATGATGAGAGAAAAGACGATATTGAGCACTTCTCTCCTCTTAAATTTATGGTTCGTATACATCTGTTATTCGTACCATCAATATTGGGACAATGAAACATCGTAAATGGAAAACTATTTGTTTACCTATCACTCGTTAAATTTGTTGATAAACATCGGAATAAAAATATCAGACGTGCTAAGCGGTTGTTTGTTCTAAAACGTAAGTGATCCTACATAGTTAATTTTCTTGCTCCATAAAATAAAACATTTGTAAACCTGCCTTCCTACTCATGTTCGCTCTTATGAATCTGTAGCCAATACACCTATTGAAGATATATAGAATATATATATATATATTATATATATATATATATATATATATATATATATATATATATTATATATATTATAATATATATATATATAATATATATATACAGTGCGTATCCAAGGATTTTTTTGCGGGGGGAGGCCAGAACAAAACTAGTTTCTTTTATATATATATATATATATATATATATCTATATATATATTATTATATAACTATATATATATCATATATATATATTATATATATATATATATATATATATATATATATATTATTTATTATAATATAAATATATATATATATTATTATTATAATATATATTATATATAATATATATTTATATAGATATATAAATAATATATATATAGTAATATATATATATATATTTATATATATATATATTATATATATATATATATATATTATATATATTATCTATATATATAATTAATAATATATATATATATAAAGTGGAAGGGACAAATATAAAATTTCTAAGAAAATGTGGAATAATTTATTATATTGCAAAAATCATCTTTAAGAATTTTTAACTTTAATCGCCGGGCATGAGAGGAGCAAAATTCGAGATAACACATCTTCAGTCTGGTTTTTGTTCAATATTCGATGTATGTAGAGGAGAGCAAGTTTAGTTAAGTGTTTCATTTCCAATAGTATTTCTCAGTAGGTTTTCAGAAGTCACAATGGTTGAAAAGCTTCTTTCTACTGAAGCAGTAGATACGGGTAAGTTGCCCAGTTATTTGCAGACAAGATGTATTGGAAATGGTAACTGCAACAAGAAACTAACTTCTTCTATTGCTGTTTTTTTGGATGATAAGAAACTTAATCCATTTCAACTTTCATAAATCCCATTTTGCTTTTACAAATCCTCAATTGGTCTTTCGAGATCTTCTTTTTAAAATGTTACATCTTTTATTCTCTCATATGGTACATAACACCTGTTCGGTAATAGACACAATTGCAAGGAAGATATATATTTCTTTTATGATTTTAAAACTCTCTCCTAATGCTAATATTTATCATCCAAAAAATGGGAATGAATGTGCGATAAAAAGTCTGTGGGTCGGAAAGTAAGAATGATGGGTCTGTATTTTTTGAATGTTAATTCTTGGTACAGCAATTTCAATACCAGCTCAGATTCAGATGGGCTTACACATTCTTCAAAAATCTACTGAAATTCTAATGTTGCATTTTCTCTGATAGCTTCAAGTTTAGTTTTAATTAGATTCACTTCATTATATGCACTCACTCATGAAGGAGAATCTTGCCTCTGCAATCGTTTGACAGATTGTATGTTAAGCTTAATAGTCTGTTTAAAACAAAAAAGAAACACATAAAAGAAGCGACTAGAAACGTTGTTTACGAATTAAGGTAGCTTTTTTGAATGATCTCCATTTTCACATTTTATTTGTTCTAACAAAGCTGCTATTATCGAGCTTAGCATCTCTTTAAAGATAATAAAACCGATTCATGGCGTCTTCGCCAGCGAGTTTCGTAAACTTTTTTAATCTCTTCTTGCTACTCTTAGGAGTACGTTCTATTTTTTTCTTCAAGAACTTTTGTCCTCTTAGCACTTACAAGAAAAAATGTACACATTCTGATATTCCAATTAATTGCACTTCGAATATCATTTTGAACTTTAGAAGCGTCTGTGAGGAATAAATTTAAGCATTGCAAAAGCAGTGAGTATAAAATAGCTTTGTGACATTTTTCCTTTATTAATCTCTGAACATCCTGAACTCACCACTCATTGCTGCTGGACCGTCATACCCCTGTCCTCTTAGATTATTCCATCATCCAAACAAAGTTCAGTTCTACTTTTTTCTTTCCAATTATTTTTTAAGACTTTTCCCGTCAAATCATTTACGGAGAAACAAAAAATTCTTTGACGATAAGAGTATCAATATCCTGGTGCCAATACAAAGAAAATTGTTTCCTTCTTGGAACATCGGTCGTCTCATCGGCCTTAAAGACAGTAAAAAATGCTTTTATTTATGGTTTTGAACAGAATTCTACGTGAATGATGATGCGCAAATGATTAAATGTACGAGCCATCTTGGACTGGTCGATGACTGGTATACATAGCACTCTAGCATAGTCTTTCAGAACATTTAAATGTTCTGAAAGGACATGGTCCCAGCATTAGCGTCGAATATCTTAACATACTCCGAAAATTGCATCAGTTTCCCACAGGCCAAAAGTTCGATTCGACCTGAGCAATGATGTCCATGTAACGATATATTTTGCTTACCACAGAATCGGATTGTTTCAGCATTTGGAATTAGCCGCTTTCTACTGTCTTCGGCCTACCTTTTCTTCTAACTGTCAATCTGTTTGTCCATGCTCTCGATTTTTCTTGAACCATTGCTTTTTTTTTCTTTACGCAAATCTCTTTTTCCTACAACCGATTTTGCGATATTTAGTTGCCTGCGTGTTTTTAAAAAGATTCAATGACTTTCTTTAAGTTTGAATAGGTCTCGAGAGAAAAACACCCAATTCCTGGTGTATTTTTCCTTTACCTTCTTTTTTTCCTAGAACAATACACAATTTGAGGCAATAAAAACCACGTTTTTATCAGAGTAAGCCAACCTTTTAAAGTCATCAAGCACTTTCTTTGAAAATATTTATCAAACGACCTTTGCCTTCCTGAGCAGAAATATATATTTTGAATCTGGCTTCCAGAGATATTTTATATTCCACTTTTTCCATTATTGCTAAAATCCGTAGCTTGAACTTGCCAATATCGTTGGGTGAACAATAATTTCTGTATTCCTTGATTGCGGCCTGACTTATAGCACGCTGTGAGGAATAATATCACCCGGTCTACTTTTGAGATTTTCAGCTGTATCATAGTTTACAAAGTTCCAGAGAAACTGATTCTTCGAGTCGAGAACCTCACTCTTTAAATAACAGGAATCTTTATTAACATAGTCGCTTACTTTTTTTGTTCGAAAACAAGGTCTCTAATATCTGTTCTTCTTTCAATATATATTTTTTTTATTTTTTAAGTTGAATAGAAACATGTTAAACACAAATTGCAAGAACTATAACCTATTCACTAAGCAACTTGATCATTATACGCCTTAAAACAATAGATCGCATAGCTTTACACCTGACACTACAAATGTTATTCATTTAGTAAAGTATGCCTGACGTAGAGAGACATTAAAACTCCTCTCTCATCTCTGTTAATATAATAATATATATAATATATATACTTATATATATTATATATATAATATATATATATATATATATATTATATATATATATATATTATATATATATGATATTATATATTATAAAAATTATATAGTATATATATATATTATGAACGTTTTCTCTTCTCCTGTAAAAAGCATCCAAAAAGGACTTACGAGAATTTGTTCCTGACAGCGAAATAATAAAATTAATTTAACCTCTGCACTTATATTATTAAGCCAGGGTTGGGGACATTTTTTTGATTTTTATACACAAAAAAAAAAATTTTTTTGATTTTTTATTTTAATTGATTTTTTTGATATTTTTCGATTTTTTGATTTTTTATCAGATTCGTGACGGGTCACGGGAAATATATTATATTATATATATATATATATATATATATATATATATAAATATATATATACTATATTATATATATATATATATATAACCTATTAGGGATGGGCCGGATATCCGGGAACTATCCGGTATCCGGGCCCAAGTTTTTTTGACTACCGGTATCCGGCCGGATATCATTGTTTTCCGGCCGGATAACCGGATAATTACTTCCCTAGTAGGTTCATCCTCGTTTGGGGAAAATATCCAAATAATTTGAAAAAATTATATATCATATATATATATATATATATATATATATATATATATATATAAATATAAGATATATATTATATTATATATATAATATATATATATATATATATACTTATTTAGAATTTCGAGGTTGGGTTCAGATGTTATATTATTTTTATTCATCATTTATTGTTATCATCTATAAATATCATATAATTGAAATTTGGTGGTGACACGTTTCATATATTATGGTAAAAATATGTTATATTAAAATATTATAATAAATATTATAAATACTAAAGACAAATTGGTAAAAAATAATAATTATAATGGAATTAAGCTACCAAAGAAGCATGTTAATGCAATTTTAAATCACACAATTTTATTCCCAGTTTAGGTATTTGTAATTACAAATAGTAATTCCACTGGCTTATTTTTAAACGTGTTAAGCACTGTATTATTTACCAAGTATATATACGCACATTCTCAGAAAATTTATAAAAAAAACACGAATTTATTCCCAATGTTACCCGTTCAGTGATAAAATATATAAATCAGAGCAAATGTCAGGGCACAAAACTGATAAACTGCAATGTTGGAAATAAATATACGTCCGCTATTTAAGAAAAAGTGGTTGCTACGAATAATGGTAAATCTGATTATACTTTATAGAATCGAGAACTAATATTATCGATATTGAGAACAATCGGTCGATTTGTATTTAACTCTCTAACATTTATAATATTGATAAATTTTACATCAGAAATAAAAGAAACTTTTTAAAAATATTTTTCCTTTGAAGAAAAAAAAAAGAAAAAAAAACAGGCAGTTTTTTTTGGAGTTGCTATCAAACGTACAAAGACAAGATGGCCCGTGTAAAAATTTGTGGACTATAAATTTGGCATTCCACTGAAAATCCACAATTTTTTTTGGTAGTTCTCTAACTGCGGAGTGATATAGGCATTCCGCTAACTGCAATTCACAACATTTTTTAACTTATCATAATCGAATTGCTCAATATATTCTGTTATTAAGCAAGTTTCGCAATTGCGGACTTAAATTGCGGAGTCCACTCTGATATATATATATATATATATTATATATATATATACTATATAATATATTATATATATATATATATATATTTATATATATATATATAATATATATATATAATATTATATATTGTATACTCTAGATTAGATGTCCCATGTAATGTAAAAAAAAACTATGATAGCTAGTAAAAACTGAATACATTTTGAAATCAGCGAACATTAATCAATGGAAAATGAAGAGAAATAAAATAAAGTGAGCTAAAAAAAAGTAATAATAATAATAAATAGGTTTTCATGTACGACAATTTCGTTCCCCCCAATTTTCGCGTTCCAAAGTCATGAGTCCTCATATTTTCTTTTCAATGTTAAGCGCGAACATACGCGCACGCACACGACACACACACACACACACACAACACCACACACACATACACATAAACACCACATTACAAGATTAATAAAGCGAGAATTTCTAGACAAAATGAAATGAACTTTTTTTTATGACCTGACCTGACCTGAACCAAGTTACATGCAATTTTAATTTTTCAGTTTGATTTAACCTTTACCGATATATCTGATTATTTACTGTCACCACTACGGCTTCCTATCGAGTATTGAAAAAGATTAAGAAAACGTTTATTTTTTTTATGGGTATCATGTTTAAATTAAGTTTGGAAAAGTACGATTATAATACTTTTTGGAGTTATTTATTAAAATTACTAATTATTTATAATTTTTTTTTTTTAGTTCTTGCATTTCAATGTACGCTGAATTCAAAAATATATTAATTTTTATTAGATATAGTGTTTTTTTTTTTACATACAGGGGGCACCTAATCTGGCAGACTAGCTATATACTTATATATATATATTCTTATATATATATATAATATATATATTATATATATAATATATATTAATATATATATATATATTATATTAATCCCGGTATAGCGTCGGGCGGGGTGAACGGGCCCGCCTCTTTAGGAGATAACTTCGTCTCCCCCATTTCCCTAATCACTTTTTGGATTTTTTTTCTGAAAATAAGTCCTATAGTCAGTCATAAGCACACCAAAAAAATACTAATGTAATTCTACATAATCAATAGTTTTTTTAGTTAAATAAGCTCATTTAACTCAGTTTTGGCAGGGTGTGAATCGACCACCATTGTGGGGTGAATGGGCCATTTTTTAATTCCTCTTTTATGTATAGATTCAATTTTAATATTTTATTTTTTATTAATATATGAAATTGTTTTTATTATATTAAACGATAGTAATAAGTAATTAAGAATTTTCAATAATCGATAAATAAAATAAAGAATAAAAATGTGGTGCCAATTCACCCCATTCGTTGGGCAAATTTTGACACTTTTTTGAGTCATATTTTCAAAACAAAACCATCCTCAATTTTAATTTTTTACCTAATATACGTAACTGTTTATTATATTTAATTAGCTATACGTAATAAAAAATATCAATAATAAATAGGGCTACTAAAATAAGAATAACAATGGTGGCCAATTCACCCAATCTCATTTTTATGGGGGGGGGGATGAATCGGATAAGTTAGGCCCAGCGATTTAACCACTATGCATTGTTTGGAACAAAAATTTAGTTTGGCCAGTTCTTAAAGCTAACATAACTCAACTGTATACAACTAAAAAAATATGATAATTAAAAATCTTTGTCAACAACTTTATTTTAAAACCAGTTAAAAAAAAATCGCATTTTTCGAATCGAGATTTTCGTATTTTTGAACACTCGTTCAAATAATTTAGTTCTTATTGTTAAGAACCTATAACAAGCTTCTATGAATTAAAGATAATCTAATAAAACTTGTCGTACTACCACGATGAGAATTTTTTATTTATTTAGGCCAACTCCCGCCCGACGCTATTATAACAGAAACTGGCCGGATATCCGGTATCGGCTAATTCACTATCGTTCGGCCGGATATCCGGGTTAACTTCAGCGGAATATCCGGTATCCGCTAATTCACTTATCCGGCCCATCCCTAATATATATTATATTTATATATATATATATATATATATATATATATCTATATATTATATATATATATATATATATATATAATATATATATTATATATATATATAAAGAGACAGGTAAGCAGACGAAGAATCCAATCTAGAGTGCCCCATTCAACTAAAAAATAATTAAGTAATAATTTTTAATAATAATTAATTGTAATTAACTGAATAATAATTTAAAATTAGAAGCCACAATGGGCTACTAGGACTGTCCCAGTCAAGCAACAATAATTAATAATTAAGAAATAATAATTAAAAAGCCACATTGGCCCTCTAGAATGTCCAGTCAATCCATATAATTAATAAATAAGAAATAATAATTCCAGAACATATAGGCCCCTCTAGACTGTCCAGTCAACCCATATAATTAATAATTAAGAAGCTGCATTAAACCCTCTAGATGTCCAGAGTCACCCATAATAATATAAGAATACTACTTAAAGAA
Organism: Trachelipus rathkii; assembly: GCA_015478945.1. Lineage (NCBI taxonomy): Eukaryota > Metazoa > Arthropoda > Malacostraca > Isopoda > Trachelipodidae > Trachelipus > Trachelipus rathkii. The sequence continues at coordinate 156,349 of JABUQX010029393.1, read as the reverse complement.
GCCGCAATGTCCTATTTAGACTGTCCCAGTCAACCAATACAAAATAATTAAGAAGCCGCATTGGGCCCTCTAAAATGTGTCCCAGTCAACCCATATAAATAATAAATAAGAATAATACTTAAGAAAGCGTAATGGGCCTATCTAGACTGTCCCAGTTAACCAATATAATAATATTAATAATAATCGTGGAAAACTTCCAACTGGCTTTCTTCGCGAGCTCAATTTAATCACACAGGATAATATCCTTCCGTTAATGTAATCTTGGAGATTAACGGTAAAATAATCGAAGTCTAGGAGAAAGGGGAGGGGAAAAATAAATCTGCCAAAAAAAGGGATTTGAGCGTAATCGTGCCCCTTTTGAGCATAAATCGGCTAAATTGTCAGCTTTTAACGCTTCTCTTAAAGAGGATAGTTTTGAAAATCTTCATCGTCAAAGACGAAGCCGAACGCAGTCAAAGGGGTGTGGGAGATTTAAAAAATCATCTAAATCATTTGTTTCGAAAATGTAAATTTTGTAACAGAAATCATCGTATGATTTCTTGCGAAATATGTTCATCCTGAAAGCAGGAGAGATCGCTGTTAAGAGCTGCGCATGTGCTTCAGCTGCTCAAGCAACAAACATTTCGCTAATAAATGTCCTGCCAAGAGGTATGGACTTAGTTACCATTGGCGGCAAATGTGGTCCAACAAATCCACAGTAACAGCTCCTTGCTTTCACCCACAATAGTAGGAAACGTGTCCGGGTTAAGCTTTCGCAGTCGTTTGTCCTTACAATCAGTCGGCGGATGAGGGAAAAATGGGCCATGGGAGTTTTTTTCTTCAAAATTTTAATAACTTTATAAATACAGGTTCAGTTTCATCCGTGGGTCATTCTGCCCACTCTCTCCCTGAACATCAAGAAGGGTTGTAATAGCCCTTAACGTGTGCTTTCTCGATTTAGGTATCATCCGTATTTCCATAGGAACCATCCTTTAAAGTTGGGAATCACTGAAATAGTCTCCAAGTATCAAGCGCTCCATAAAACATTCTTGGGAGAAGAATTGAGATCTTTGCAGTCTTTAAATTTAGAGATGGGCATTTGTTTTGGGAAATATTCTAGCCTACCTGTAAACATCGATTCCTGATTGGATATCGGCCTTTTTATGTAAAAGGCTGACGGAGGCTATGAAAATTTATACAAGGATCAAAAATGGCAGATTTTGTCATATCAAAATAATCAGTTGACAGGATTTCCAATATTCATGGACTGCTGGGATCGCTGCTCTTCATCTTAAAAGGCATTTTAAACGTAAAATGCATTCGGGGCAGTGCTCTTGAAACTCTTGGGCATGGTGCGTGCTTTCGGACTGTAACATCCCTTTTTTGAACCAAATTCCAAATTAAAAAAATTTTTGGGGAACACTCTTCTCCCAAGCTGTCAAAAAATCATGACACAATTCCGAGCTCCCCCATACCGTTAAATATTCAAGATCTGTCAGGAAGTCCGGAACATGTATCATCTTGTAGTGGAACGGTACCTTCGTACTTCGACCTGCTCTTACATACCCACACTGAGTCTGATTGGACTTGGGCCTGGAGAACCTCTATAAATTAAACTCTCTGGGTATTAATGAGGAGAGGGACCAGGGTTCCATAAATATTCATTAAAAGATTTCACGAAGGGATAGAGTTCCGAGACGGAGGGTATCATGTGGAACGTTCCATCCCTATTCAATATTCTGAGCAGGTTCCCATCAAATCATCACGGTTGCTCTTGCTTCGATGCTACGAGTCCAAAAGAAATTGAACATTTTCAACTTAACAAGTATGGGAAATATTCAAGGAATACCTAAGAGAAGGTATGGGGAGGCTGTGGAGGTGCATCTGAAAGATTATCATAAATTCATCTGGATACCACAAGAACCTATAATCGGCAGCCCTTCTTAAGTGACGAAAAAAATTCGTCCTGTCTTTACTGCAGCCTGAAAATAGGTTTGTCGTTCACTTAATCAGGCATCATATCCAGGGATAGATTTAATCGCCCTATTTTAAGGTTATTATTGTCCTTCAAAAACAAATTCTTCGTTCTGGCGGATATTCGAAGCGCTTCCTCCGATCAAATTTAAAAGTTAACGAGGAGAAATCGGCTTCTGTTTTTTCTGGACATCTTCGGTTGGCTGTCAGCCCTACGTTCTAGTGGCTGTGATACATCATGCCAAAACTACCCTCTGATTTGTACGCTCTTCACAATAATCTGTACGTTGACATTTTTTTGTACACTTCTTCGTCTGTCAACGAACTTTAAGATATTTTTCGAAAGGCCAACTCACGTATGAGTGAGGGGGGATTCAACTTGTGTCCTGGAACTCCAACTGTCCGGAGCTCAAAGAAATATTCAGGAGGAGGGCAAACTTGCAACCCATCAATGATGAAGAAAGAGTTTTAGGGAATTTATATAACACCGTTCAAGATAGTCTGAGTCCTTTTCATTATATATTGTCTCTACCAAGAGACAGCTTTTGTCGGAGATCTCAAAAGTATTCGATTCCCTATGCCTTTACCTCCCCGTCACGTTCGAGGCCCTCTTATGAAGTTAACTTGGGAAGTGGACATGGGGCGGGACGATATAATCGCCGATTCAAAAATTCTTGGGAGAAGAAAGTTGAGAAAGGACTCCTTTCGAGAGTTATGTCCTTACCTTAAACTTCTCATAAGGGAGTCTTTTTAAGATTTTATTGAGTCAAGTGATCTCTGATTTAAGTATTCATCAGTCTGCGATTGCAAGCACTGTTGCCTTATGGGTTTTGTAGTGTATGCTCGTCAGCGGAGGAGGTCTAAATCCTTCTTTGGTCAATAAGGAAAAATGCGCCTTCAAAGGAAGAACGCTTTCCTGTTTAGATTTTTTGTTGTGTTTTTGGATTCAAAGTTGTTTACCCAATTGTTGAGTGGACTGTGGGTGTCAGTCAAGGATGAACATATTCTCGACTCGTCAGATTTACCATTCATTGGATCAAAATAGGATCTCCGAAAGTCGAGCAAATATCGGAAGAACCGTGTGCAAGATATTCGCACCATGAGCTCTTCTTCAAGAAATATTCTCTAAGTCCTAAATTTCTCTACTTCAGAACTGAAGATAATCCAGCGGACCTTCTGCCCAGAGGTATTTCATTCAGAGAGTTCCAAAAGAACATGTCCTTATGGACGAAAGGGCCAAAATGGCCATCTTTGAATAGTATTTACTGGCCATCAGCTGAACTGGAAACAACATCTCCAGTTTTTGCTGTTGTTCAAGGTGGTAATACCTCCTGTAGTGGATTTGTCCAAATATTCAAATTTGCACAAGCTATATCGAGATGTTGCTTTTATATTCCAGTTTGGAGCATTGTCAAGAGTTGTGACAAATAATCATGATTTGAAAGCTCGTCTGTATTGTCTGCAGACAAGGCAGAAAGAATCGTTCTCGAAAGAACTTCAATTTTTAGAAGAGATTAAAAATAATCCTTCTTTCACAGGCCAAGTTCCAGACTTGGTAAATAATCTAAACTTTTTCTTGGATGAAAATAATCTCATCAGGAGCAAAGGTAGTTTGTCAAGATGCAATTATTACAATTATGATGTAATTAATCCCATCTTGCTGACAAAACGTCACCACCTCTCCAAGTTAATCATAAGAGATGCTCACCATAAGTGTAAACATCTAGGCATACAAGCCACTCTTACAAATATTCGGCTCTAAGGTTTCTGGGTGACATCAGCGCGTACCTCTATCAAAAATGTTTTGCAGGAATGCATAGTCTGCAAAAAGTTCAATAATTTTGCTTTTCGGTACCCGCGCTTCAAAAATTATTCAAAAGACCAGGTGGAATTATT
>JABUQX010029393.1:137500-147500 GCA_015478945.1 Trachelipus rathkii | reverse complement strand
GGGTTACGATATTGGGTTCCGATATGGGATTCGTTAGGTTGACAAAGTCTGATACTGGAGATTTTGACAGTAAGTCATCGTGCGAGTGATTTTGGGAGATTGGACAATTTGATTTAAGAATGGAGACCTCTAGTTCCCATTTCATACCTCCAACAGATCCAGAACGCTTAGAGCCTTTGCGGCGTTACGTTGGACGGTTTTTCATTCGCCTCTCTCGTAAGCGCAGGAAACATTAGAAAGAGTGGGTCATCACATCAAGCTCTATTTGGGGGTTATTATCCATTTCATTCACTAAGGCATATAATCCTTTAGGGAGTGCTGGGATATGAAATTCGGAAGAAGAGTAATCTTGCAAACCATCAGAGGGTTGATTGGTGGGTTACAATCTATTGAAGCCATTGCTTTTTTCTCAGGAATAGACTTACGGCGAGGTCTCTTCCGAGGTGCATTTTTAGTCTAGGGTTAGTGTGTTATTGTTTAGAAATTCGGATGCTTTGTATTTTAACGAATAATCTTTAGCTTGGTGATTATTCTTTTCTTTGTGTTTAGGAACATCTTTTTCAGGAATCTCAGTAATAGTGGGATGCGTATTAGGGGATAGAGACAATCCTCTTGCGTGAGACTCGAGAACCTATTTGCTAGGTATGGGACAAGGTGTCTTGCCAGGAAATGTTTTTCAAGATTTGTGTTTGATGAACCAACTTCGTCTCATTGTTGCTTAGTTGAAAACTAGTACTCGCGATAGGATTGTTGATGGCATTTTGGACGGGAGATTGGATCAAGGGCTGCTTTTGTCCTATTTGAAAAGTCGGTAGTGTGGGCACTACAGGCAGGCGGGTTACAGTAACTACTTGAGTTCCACTGCGATTTGGGAGAAGAGTTCTACTAGGATAGAGTTGTGTCGGTGGATTAATACGCGGTGGCATGGGGGCTGCTGTAATAGTAGCATAAGATTGCCTTTGCCTTGTAGGATATTTTTCATCGAGCTGGCATATGGCATCTCTTCTGTTCAATTTATGTATGGTACATGACTCTAAAACCTCCTGTTCAAACAGATAAGACGGGCATTTTAAGGAAGAAGCACTGTGGGGTCTTCTACAGTTTTTACAGTGTGGTGTATTTTCACGGGGAATGTTAAATAATTCTCCGCAGACTGGGCACATATCATCCGGTTCCCTTTAGTATTTTCGGGGATGACCAAATCATTGACATTTAAAGCAACTTCTGGGTCGAGGGATAAACGCGGGAGCACTGTAACTTGTGAACCCTATATTCACCTTGCTGGGAGGCATACCAGTCAACGAATCGCTGAAGTTATGCAAAGGCACCTCAGGTATAGGAGAAGGAGGAAAAGCGCAAGTACCTGCTGATCTAGAAGTAGTAGTGATCGAGGTGTGGTCAGGCTGATAACCCGACGGATGGAAATTTTGTTAAGCTCTCCTTGATTTAGTAACGTGTTTTCTTTAATACACTTTTCCATAAAAAATTTAAACCACAAATTTCGTCACCATGGATGAGCAATTATAACAATAAAACAAATGAAACATAAAAGTAAATAACAGGATGGGCTGGAAAGACGTATATTTTGTTAGGAAGAGTAATCCTTCTCCCCACAACAGGTTGCAAGGCATAGACCCACACATCCTCCCGGACCCCACCCCGTATGGTGGCTGTGGATGTTTCCCCGTGAAGATCCTCCCGGAACTCTTCGCTGGTTTACCCCATGTACATACTGCACGGCACCTTATCTTCACGTAAAGCCCGAGATTATACACCAAAGTGCAGAACAGCCTCCTCGGTGGTTAGCTGAGGCTCAGGTTCCCTACAATTGGGGGCCGGTCAAAGAAGAGCTAAAGGACAGGTTTTTCTCTTGTACCCACATCCCCAGGAAGAAGGGTGAGGTGAGCTGAAACCCATGCGGAAAGAGGCACTGGATAGCCCAAGGGGCTGTGACGGGAAATAAAGGAGGACAACCTTCGTACAACAAGGTAAGTATTTAAAGGGACTAATGGGTGGGAATTAATTAAAAAAAAGTTAGAAACTGTGGTAAAGGTGGATTGAAAAGACAGGATATTTAAATGAATAATGAGGGGGAAAGAATGAAGGTTGAAAGATAATGTATGTGACAAATGCTAATGCACAAATGCACAAATACACATTCACGTGCTGGGGGTCGGAGGGGACACACAAAGACTCATCGATATTGGTTCTCATCGCTATGCTATGCACAAGTTTGTGTATCAAGACAGTAACACCATAATAAGAATCAATACCTTCTTCCAGGGTATATATATATATATATATATATATATATATATATATATATATATATATATATATATATATATATATATATATATATATATATATATATATATATATATATATATATATATATATATATATATTGTATCCGTTCTAAAAATAGTGAACATTTACTAATTTTAAGCAGAGAAAAGCGAAAATGATCTTAAAATCTTAACATTAGCTCTAAATTTTGAGATATTATTAAGCTTTAACTAAGATATCTACGTATTTCCAAATGAGGTAAAGGAATTATTGCAATTTACGAAAATAATAATAATAACCTTAAAATTCAAAGGTTTGTTAAAACTACACTTTTGAGCTATAGTGACCTACTCAGTTTTTGATAGCCTTTTTTTTATTGCTTGTTTGGCGCTTATGTCTCTCCTGGAATGTACCTTTTTAAGGTTCAACAGTAGTCTGCAAGCATATATGTATTCCGTTTATCCTTTATCTTCGTTCTCTGACAAATTTCCTGGCAGAATCGCTCTCATTTGTTCGAGAAAAAAAATTGTGCGACATGTTGCAACCAAGCTTATGAAACTTATCTAAAAGGTTGTTCACAATCTCAATATAGTTTTCAGCCCTTCTTGAACAACGCTTTCAAATGCCTCCCAAATTGCTTTTTCACAGGCATTGGGGATTTTCCTGGTCACGAATGTTGGGGCAAACGAAGATTTGGCGTTACTCAACAGTGGAAATTTCTCTCTCAGGTACTTGAACCCCCCTCCATCCCTATTGATCCCTTTCACATAATTCTTCATTAATCACAGTTTGATGTGTAAAAGAGGCAGAAATTTTTTATTTCGTTCAACTAGGGGGCTATGTTGTATATTTTTAATCCCAAGGCACACACTCTTCGATGGCCAGGTCTTCTTTTAGTATTGCAAAGACCGCAGAAACAGAAGTACTTTGTGTACTAGTCCCTATAACGTTTAGGTCTCCACAGATGTGGCATAGGTGTTTTTCATACAAGATTGATTCTAGAATCATTTTCACGTTTTCCGATGGACAGCATAGCCTACTTAAATAGAAGAAAGTGAATTATGATTGTGGAGCAAAACGGCTATTAAACTCTATTTTGAGGAGTCTAAGAAGAGTTCCAGTCTTTTAGGTTGTGTATAAGTTTAAAGGTGTCATCAAATTATTGACGACAAGAAAATACGAGGGTTTTTACTTTCTTGAAGTATGATATCAAATTCTTTCTCCTATTTATATACAGTCACTTTCACATCTGGTTGAAGATTATGCTGTTGGAGCCTTGATCCCAAAAGTTCTTTGTCCTCTGGAAGATTCAGATGATTCCGAATTAGGTAAGTCAATTCACCGTGAGTAAGTTTATGTGGCTTATTTGGGTCAGACTGGAAAATCATGATCCTATGATGTTAAAGGTTCAGGTGATTCATCCCTTGTACTTTCCTCATCAACATCAACCTGCAGTTGGTACTTTTTTTGAGGCTGAGGTAGGTACTGGCAGATCATGTTCATGTAGAACTGGCCGGATAGCAGATGGAATGTTTGAGTATTTCACCTTCCACTACTTTTTCTCGACATACCATGCTGCAAGACAGGAATCGAACAAAATTAGCAGTCGTTTGTGCGATTTTTAAGCACCCGCCAGATCTTTAGGACGGAAAAAAACATTCAACGCGTATATTTATTTAGCTATCCACGTAGAGTAAATGAACAGTTATTGCAGTAAATATGAGGTGCCCAAGACTTGTCCAGATCCCCTACCTTGACGCTGAAATAATGGAAGTAAGCTGATTTAATATGTGGTGTAAATATAGCTCTTTTGGGAAGAAAATGTCACTTCTCCACAAACATAGCAAAAGTTATCAACAATGTTAATATAGTTACGATGCATTTTTAGCGTTTTGTTGCGATTTCACACATAAAACATGGAGATTGAAAAATACTGCAAGTATATATATATATATATATATATATATATATATATATATATATATATTATACAATATATATATATATATATATATATATATATATATATATATATATATATATATATATATATATATATTCTGTTGAAAGCTGCTAAAAATCCCACAGCTTGACTTATTGGTGCAAATAAACCTCTTATGATAAAATATTTCTTTAATTTATTTTATTTCATCTAAAAAACACTTTAAAAAAATTGCGACAAATAACATTTAGATAAGCTTTTCTGTGTTTGTTTGCACTTTGTTCAATCTTGATAACTATATCTTAAATCTAGGTTCGATGTTCGGCGGTCTCATCGGTTGGTTGTCGTTGACTGGTCAGCCTTGAACTGCCTTTTTTTCTGTTAACAGGATATTATTAAAGAAGGAATCTAATTTAAAATCTCCCTCCAAGGTGTTCATAATGCGATCCCTATTGTTATATATCAAAAAACTTTCCGTGAACTTCCTGTGCGACGTGTCACCGTTGACTTCCAGGATGCTATGTTGACTTGTATCTATGTAGTGGTTGAATGTTAATCTATGTTTAACTAGAGCTGAATTGTCATTGTCTATGGATAAATCATATTTGTGTTGGTAAATTCTTCTTATAAGATCAATGTACCTATTAAGACCTATGTACGTTCGAGAACAGTGCATACAGTTAATGTTGTATATGCAAGAAATGGGTTGAGCTGTGGGAGGTTGGCTCTGCTGTAATAACTTTTTCAGCTTGACATTTTTGACAGGTTACATTATGTGGGAGAGGTTTCTTGTAAATATGGTGATTGTTGGTGGGTATATTGAGGTAGCACCATAGAAGGTGTGTTTGGGTTTGGAAAGAGCCCTATGGAACATATGGATGGGATAATGCAGGTTCAATAAGATCTCTTTAATTTTGTGTAACTGACTATCTAATTTGGTTGGGCTGCAAAGACGAAAGACTCTTAGAATCTGTGATGAAATTATTCCTATTTTTGTGGAGATCGCATGTCTGGAGTACCAATTGATATATAAATCTATGTGAGTGGGTTTGTGGTAGACATCTGTGGTAACATGGAGGCTGTCATTTAGCTGCGTAAGTACGTCGATAAACGGGATGGAATTATTGTTGGACAGTTTGTGTATATATATATATATATATATATATATATATATATATATATATATATATATATATATATATATATATATATATATATATAATAACTTAACATATATATATATATATGCTCTTTCTTTATATATATATATATATATATATACACAGTGATGGGCATCGATACAAAAATTTGTTAAGCGATACCGATACATCGATACACAAAAATTTACTTTAGCGATACCGATACACCGATACTTGCTTACCTTCTTTGGCGATACCGATACCGATACAAGTATCTAGATACTTTAAAACTAGAGATTATAAATTATACGTTATATATATATATATATATATATATATATATATACTATATATATATATATATATATATATATATATATATATATATTCACTATATATATATATGTATATATCCTTATATAAGCTCTACAATTGTAGAGAAAATGATGAGATACTAAAAGATTAAGAAAGCTGATGTTTCTCATAAACTGAATTTCCTTTTAAAAATACCAAACTACTAAACATTTCATCAGACAGTCTGCCTCTTTTAAGAGAATGAAAATAACTTACAAGGCTGAAAGAGTCTTTCTACTGATTCTGATGATGGTAGTGGGGTGCTGTATTTGAAAAAATGAAAAACTGCAAAACCAGGAAAATGACGTAGAGATTCCAGTGAAGATTTTATTCAGCAAAATATTGAGAACCCTCCATATCCATCGAATCTTCGCTGCCAGTTGATATTTCATAATCAAAAAAGTCATCAGCACTACTTTCAGAAACTGCACATACTCAGTCATGCTATTTGGGCTATCTTTTTTGGAGGGCCTTTATAGAATTCTAGCATTTCTTGGACTCCTTTCGTCATTGCAGTAGTTTGATGTCACTGTTAATCAATTGATAGCCACTTTAACTTGAATCTCTTGGATTTGACACAGAAGCTAATATTGCTAGTTTAGTTTCATGGCATATATCAAGATTGGAAACTTTCGAAACCTATTTGAAAAACCCTTTGAAATGGATCAGAAGTGGCTGACAATACTGAGCTCATTATTAAGGCGATTAATTGTTTTTAATCAACTGCTAGAGTTGGCAACAAAGCTCAATTGAAACAAATCGAGTTTAAATTATATATATATATATATATATATATATATATATATATATATATATATATATATATATATATATATATATATATATATATATATATATATATATATATATATATATATATATATATATAAAATTTACAACTTACAACAGCTCACAGGAAAGGTCAAGACCCTGTCAAAGGGGCCATAGCTCTTCTCCATCTTCCTCTATCCTCCCGGACTCCCTCTTCTCTTCTCCAGCATCGACAGGATTCCATGTGTTCTCAATGAGTCCTCCACCTACTGTCTCCACTCCCGTCTCCTCATGTCCACTCTCTCCTCCTGCATCCTCTCCAGGTGTCCCCACCATCTCAATCTGGCTGCATCCATCTTATTTAATATAGCCTTCACTCCAACCTCCTCCTTTACTTTTAAGTTTCTTTGTCTGTCTCTTCTAGTCTTTCCCACTATCACTCTTAAAACCTACATCTCTGCCGACTGTATTCTACTATCCTCTCTTGTGGTCGTACTCCATATCTCTGCCCCATATAGTAGAATCGGTGTTAACATTTCTTTATTTATTTATTTATTTATTTATTTATTTATTTATTTATTTATTTATTCATTTACCTCCATACTCATTTGTCTATCTTTCAGTATGGGGTACCCTGCTCTTACAACTTCCCCATACTGAGCTATTCTACTTGATATTTCCTGTACATTTCCTCCTCCTCTTCCAAATACTCCACTCAAGTATTTTCATTTCTCCACCATCTATATCTCAGTCCCTTCCACATCTACTCTCGGCTCTCCCCTTCCTTCTCCCCTACTAACCACAATGATCTTAGTATTTTATGTGTTCATTGTCAGACCGGCCTCTCTAAGCCTATTAGCAAAACATGTTACCACCTCTCTCAGCCTATCTTCCTCTTCGCTCCAGCATGCCAAGTCATCTGCGCATATCTCCTATATCCTCTCTCACCTTCTTTATCACTACATCCAGATATGCTACAAACAAAATTGGTGACTACACGCTTCCCTATTTGACTCCAGTTCTCACCTAAAACCATTCCTTATTCTCATATTCTGTTCTTACATTACATTTATTATTCTTATACAAACTCTCCAGGGCTCCTCTCAACTTTTTATCCACTGCATAAGCATAATCTCTCTCAAGCAATCTCCATAGTCCCTTCCTAGGTACTGAATCAAAAAGCTTTTCTTAGAACTATGAATGCTACATATGCTCGTTTATTATATTCCCATACCTTTTCTAACGTAATTCTCAAGGAGAACAAGAGATCCGTCGTGCGTCTGTTCTTTCTATATCCGTGCTACTCTTCCCCCAGTCTGGGCTCTACTACCATTCTCAGTGTTTTCTCTAGTATTTTCTTTATGCCAAGTGTTGCAACAAGAATGTTACCCTGCAATTGTTACACTCCCCTGTATCTTTTTTTCCCTTATATATTGGAACTATGATTGACTTTCCCCACACCTCTGGTACTTCGCTCTCGTTCCAACACCTATTGAACAATTTCAGAATTCTTTCATTTTCTCTCTTCCTTCTTTTGTTAGTTCTATGGGTATCCCATCTTCCGAATCTTCATTGTTCTCAGAGTCACCTCCAACTCCTCCATAGTGATCTCCTCCCCTCCTCATCCTCCCCTCCTTCAACTATCTCTTCTCCTCCCATCCCCCACCTGCTCATTCACATTTAACAGATCTCTGAAGTATTCCATTTATCTCCTGTTTGTCTGTTGATCTCACCAAAAATTCACCTTGCTTATCCTTGATATTGCACACTTTCCTCTTTGATCCTCTATGCGTTTTTGTCAGTCTAAAAATCTTCTTCCTTTTTGCCCTCACATCTTCCATAATTTCTTCCAACACTCTCTTTGCTGCCTTTTCTTTTACTCTTCTTTTCACTCTCTGTTTCATTTCTTACCTCCATATATTGGGCCCTTGTCTGTGTAGTTCTATTTTTCAACCACCTTCTCATCAATACTGTTTTCCTCTTTATTGCCTACTTCACTTATTCAGTCCACCGCCTCTTTTGTCTTTTCCTCGTTCCTCCTACCCATCCTTTACCCAAGGTCTCCTCTTCTGCCCTTTTCACTTTTTCTTGTATCTCCCCCTTTCTCTCCGACTCCTTCTAATTGTTCTAGATTCTGATTTATTATTTCAATATCTTCCCTTTTCTTGTCGCACTCCTTCAGTGACTCCACTTTAATCACATTTCTCTTTTCTTTATTCTGCAACTTGTCTGTCTTCACCTTCATGTCCGTCACCAATAAATAATAATAGTAATAAATAATAATAGTAATAAATAATAGTAGTAAATAATAATAATAATAAATCAGATGAATAGAAATAAATACCCTAATCCAAAAATAAGCAATCTGAGTCCTCAGATAAATTACCACAGGGTGAAAAAGAAAATGTATAAAAAATATATATATTCCTGCCGGAAGAAATGAATAAATATTAGTAATACAAGCATAAAACAAAACAAAAACAACAATCATTCACTTTCAAATAAAATTATGCCAGACGAGCGTGTGGACAGAAAAGTTGAAATCATAGGTATGGAAAACCGAAGGAAACGAAGTGAGGATAGGGTGTTTATGCCTGATGCCGTCTGGCCACCCACCCTCACTTTCACTCACATTTTATTCCACAATCGTATCAACCTACATTCTTTCTTTCTCTCTCCATCCCCCTCCCCCTCCCTCTCTCTATCTGTCTGTCTCTCTCTACAAACAATCATAATAAGCAATATATATAATATGATACAAGCAAAAAAAAGACTTTACATACCTGGACTCCCTTGAACGCGCGACTGATTGACCTGTTTCCCTCTCATACACCTGGACTAATACTCAATAAAATACTTACGGTTGGCTCACCACAACAACATATGCTGCTTTTCAGTCATCTGGTACCTCACCAAATGTTATAGATCGCCTAAAATCAAATACAGTGCCTTTGCAATACTGGTACTACCCTCCTTCAGAATTCTACCATATATACCATCAGGGCCTGCAGCTTTACTTGGATCAATATGGTATAGTAAACGTTTAATATCTTTTACCTCCAATTCAAATTCTGTAAATCTATTTGTTACATGCATACAAGAACTATTAGTCTCCAAACTATTATCTAATCTTTCCTCAGTAAACACAAGCAAAATAAACATTCAAAATGTTGACCATCTCCTTATCTGAACTCACTAAATTTTCATCAATTTTAATTGGACCAATTGTACTATTGTAAATTTAAAAGTAAGAAAAGTTGGTCATATTTCAAGGTTTTTAACTGGATATGGAATGCAGTTATTCTCTCAAAGTCCCTTTCATTAGTTTTTCCTCCTCCACTTTGCTTACTCATGTCCTCCTTTCAAATAGTTCCGAATTGACAATTATCAATGGAAGATATTTCTTTTACTTTACCTGTTAATAGTAGTGTTACTTGAAAGTTTTGACTTTCCTAATACTCTCTTCGTACTCTTTTTTTTTATCAACTGCCCTTCCAACTTAATC
>JABUQX010029393.1:122500-132500 GCA_015478945.1 Trachelipus rathkii | reverse complement strand
ACATATGTTGGAGGGATTTGCTGCCAGCATATTTATGTATATTACCTTCCTCACATATAAGTTGTGTAGACTAATTTTGGCAAACTCGAAGACCTCCTCTTGCTTTCTGTAAAAATTCCTATGTACCTGTATATCATAGGCCCATATGGTTTGATAACCGCTCGAGCTCTTTTGGAAAGATGAACAATCTGGGAAATTACCAAATACTTTCGAAGGAGAGTACTTATAATTTTTTTTTTTTTTGAAGACCTTCTCATGGACGTATTTATAATTTGAACTTATTAGTTAGGAAGTATTTCTCATTATCTTAAAAAGATAATCCCATGAAAGTTTTAATTTTTAGAAACGACAAATGTCTTCATCTTTTAACTTTTAGCTTTCGTTCTAAGTAAATCTAGCTTTTCCGTTAATTTTTGTTCTGTAGTGATAAAGATTTTATAACTTCTTCGTTTGATTTGCATGTCCAAGATGGTCTATTTGTGTAATTAGACAATTTTAGTCGGGCAACCTCCTTCCCTTTGCTTATTAAATGCTTATTAAAAAATCAATTTGCATAACGTTACTTCCGGTAATTCAAACCATGCATCTTTTAATTCTTTACTATTTCTTAAAATATGTACGTCTTCATCAAAACATTTAAGTAAATATGTAGATAATCATACCAAATACGTTGTTATTGCCAAAATATTACATTTTTCTACTTTCATGTCGTATTTCCCAACATCTTAAAGGAGGCTCCACACATGCGGAGTTTGTCGAACCCTTTGCCAAACACCCCATGTGTGTATGGGTCATTTTTGTTCATTTACTTGGTTTGCCAAATACACAAATATTTTTCATCGCTTGTGGAAAAGATTTGTGTATTTGGCAAACCAAGCAAATGAGCAAAGCATGCCAAAATGACCCATACACACATTGGGTGTTTGGCAAAGGGTTTGACAAACTCCGCATGTGTGGAGCCGCCTTAAGGAAGGATAGCTAATCTGGTCTGACGATTCCGAATCGGAAACTTGTAAAACCTGAATAGCATGTTTTTCCTTTATTTCATGTTCTTTTTTAATGCACATACACAACAATCTAAAAATAAAAGCGAACTTTCTAGTAGCGTGTCCGAGTTTTAGTTCAAGGGTTTTAGAACCTTCACTTCCTTGGGTCATGACTTAAATGCTATAATTTTGTACAACGAATTACTTCCAAACATCCCTTTTAAGACTTGTTTACGCAGTTCCTGAAGAAGGCGCACAAGCTGTCTAAATATTTTTTGCAATATTCTGCCATTATTTTCATCATATCTACCATATTTATCAAACGATACAATAATTAGGATTAGTTCATCTTCTAAGATTAAACTGAAAACATCGTCTTGCATCATTTTGGACAATTGATCACTTTCATATTTGATGATGTGAGGTAGGATTAACATCCTTTCCTCATATAAAGCTTTTCTTGTAGAATTATTAATTTTCCTATGTGGACACGAGACGCAAGGGTACCATAATTCTCTTTTGTGAAAGAAGCCCATGCAATGAGAGCATTTCAAATATTTCTTGGCAGGGTTATCCTTATTAGGTCTGCTAAGAACTATTAAATCACCTTGTTTAGCATTGTAAAAACATTAATACAATGTTTAAGATTTCCTTTGTTTCTTAAATTCTCCATAAACCGATATTTTTGTTTTCCTGCAGGCAAGTATTTATTATGCGAATTATTTCATTAGTTCTATATGCATTATTTCAGTGTCTTGCTATTTAGAAATCTAACTTGCCAAAAAAAAAGCAGCACTTTTTTTATTATTATAGATTCGCTTATTAGCATCGGTTTTCTTAAAAGTCTTTTCTTTAACAATGAAATTTTCTAGTCTTAAGTGGCAAATAATAGAAATATATGATTCCATTAAGAAAAAAAATACTCAGCGGAATTTCAACCTCCGAGATTTCACAATCAGAATTTTCACCATCTATTGCATTGTTTAAAAAATTTGGAAGCTGGAATATATATATATATATATAATATATATAATAATATATATATATATAATATATATATATATATATATATAATTATATATATATATAATATATATATATATATATATATATATATATATATATATATATATATATATATATATATATAATCTGAAGGGTCATTGGCTGGAGCCCTACCAAATTCTATCAGAGTTGGAGAAAATCTCAGAGACCAAGACCAAAGTATATACAGGGTTCACACTTTCTGGAAAGTCAGGGAAGGTCAGGGAAAGTCAGGGAAAAAAAAATTGGTCAGGGAAAGTCAGGGAAACGTTTTAAGATATGCTGAAAGACAGGGAAATACCCTGGAAATTCCAAAAAAGTCAGAGAAATTTTAAAATTTCAAAAACATATGAAGAATGATCCATGGACCAAGTTGCATATTTTTAAATATTTTTTTTCCTTACTGTATAATTGTGGAATAAGAGATGTATTTGATAAGTGAATGAAAAGGTTGGGTGAGGAATGACATTCCATAAATATACTTCTATCCTGTTTCTTTCTATTTTTAGTTCACTATTACCTACTATTCTTCCTATTCTGTTCGTAGAGGTTGTTCCAAATTCATCCTTTTTGATGAAGGTGATTGGTGTATGGATGTGTTTTAGACTGTATGACTATGACTTAATCTGTTTATATCTTTTTCTTTTAGGGATTATACTTTTTAAGGTTTTTTTTTTTTTTTGAGTTTGAAAGAGCGATTTTTGATTTTTTGTGCAGTTGAAGGTATTATTATTTAATTTATTAAAATGATTCAAACAAAAAAACTAACCTTTAACGACCAGTGGTTAGACGTCAAACTGAACCCCACTGTTTATCAGGTGGTTGGGTAAAGGACCTTGATAGTTCCAAGGCATACTTTTTAAAGTATGTAAAAAGAACTTTGATCTATCGAACATGGGGCTCCAAGCCGAAGTTTCACATTCAGGAATGGACTCAATTGAATTTAATCAAAACTCAGGCAGGACCAACCATCATTGAAAAACTTTTTCCGTTACGTGTTCTAATAATACAAATTAGTGAAAGTGTGTGCACTTAAAAAAAATTAGCCATTCCATCAACTTCTAATCGTACTCAAACGATTGTAAATGACCCTGAGTGTTCTATTAATTAACCAAACCAAAAATCAGTTTCACCCATGTTTTCATCTTTTGCATCAAAGATTGAATTCAAAGTATATCTGAAAATTTTTATGGGCTTATCAGAGATGGTGATAATTTCAATGTCTTTTAAACTCGTGTGCAGTTATAGGGGAAACCTTTAAAATTATTGTTTCCAGGTAGTACGGGGGGGGGGGATAGCTCCAAATTTAAAAGGGCGATGAAAGTAAATATGTGATTAAAACTATGACCTGCTCCCTATATTTCGTAGAAAGCAAATGGCACAATACCACTCTACTTTGCAGTGGAAGCTCATTTACCCTTGAATTAACCACTCAGAAACATATTTTTGAATGGTGATTGTCTTTCTGAAGAGACTTGATTAGTTTTTTTTTTCTTCTATAGTACCTGGGAATCAATGTTATGTGGAAATTGTGGCAAATTATTAAATTAGACTGATATTTTCGCATGGAATGCACAGTGGAAGGAGGGTTTCTATAAATTAAGCAATTTCAGTGGTAGAATCTGAGAAGAACATAGTAGTCTTGATAGTTCCTAATCACCTCAATAAATGTTGACAAATGAAGAAGCTGCCCAAGGAGAATAATGGAACAAACATCTCAAGACTTCAAAACAGAACCAGAAGAAGAGAGATAAAAAAAGGTTGAAAAAAGAAAAATTTTCATACAGACAAATCTATTAAAACTTGAAGAGCAGAGAAAGATGTCAAAACTGAAGCTTGACAGAAGAAGACGCTTAAAATTCAAAATTTCAAATGCCTGAGAAGGAAAAAGTTTAACCTAAATCGTCCCCATTTAGAACTTTGTGATCACAGTGGAACGTTATTAACCTAGTCCATTAATGTAAGCTTTTTAATTTTATTTCCTTTTTATATAAATAAAACTGTTTATTTTGGAAAAGATAAAAAAAAAGGAGTTGCATTGGACAGCTTATTAAAGATATTAATTCATTTACTAAAAAATAATAAAATATTTTTTTAAATTCATCCATGATGATGAACAGTTCTAAAGTAAATTTTCAATAATTTAATGTATGAACTGAGTAAAAGCCTGCAATAATGATTAATAGATATTTTATACGCCAAAAGTTATGAACACGCATGTCAGGGAAAATTTGCGGATTTGGTCAGGGAAAGTCAGGGAAATCAGGAAATCAAATTCAAAATTTCAGTGGAACCCTTGATATATATATATATATATATATATATATATATATATATATATATATATATATATATATATATATATATTTTGTTATATTTTAGTGTGAACTATATATATATATTTATATATATATATAATCTGAAGGGTCATTGGCTGGAGGCCTACCAAATTCTATCAGAGTTGGAGAAAATCTCAGACAAGACCAAAGTATATATATATATAATTTACTATATATTATATAATTATAATATTATAATATATATATAATATATATAATATAATAAATATATATATATATATATAATCTGAAGGGTCATTGGCTGGAGGCGTACCAAATTCTATCAGAGTTGGAGAAAATCTCAGAGACCAAGACCAAAGTAAAAGGCGGCATGTCCCGATACATGGCATTTAAAAGTGTTTTAATCATGGTAGTTGAGGAAAACGGATGAAGGAATTGTGTTCAAGACTTTGCGGAGGCAGTACGTGAAAGATCGATCACAGTGGTTAAATCTTTGGTCAAAGAGTTTGATAGAGAAATGTGAGTGTTTTGAAAGACGAGTCGCACACTCCTCAAAGGAGGAGGTACTCGAAAAGAGAGTTCAGAAGTATAATAATAAATTTTATTTCACAAAATCTTGAATATTCTATTACCAGTTTCTAATAAAAAATGAATTATAGCGATAATATAAGAAGAATAGTCTTTCAACTGCTTGAAAAAGATTGGAAAGAGTTGAAGTTAACAAGTAGAAAAGCCTTAGACTGGACCTTATGTAGCACGTTATCTGACGTGTAACCCATGTATGGGTACACGTTAATTTCATCTCAGGCCGCGTGTCTCATTTTTTGAATTACGCCTTTAACTTCGTCTGAACCTTCGTATTCCATATTTGAGTGATACTACATGTTAATTTTAATGAGAAATAAATAAATGAGACGAACATTTTAACATAAGTGTCTTTTCCTCAGAAGATTTTTTTTTAATTTTTTATATTGTTCCTATGATAAATAAAGATATTTTAATTGTTTTTATTACAGAAACATATATTGTAGGCCCCTATATAAATTTAAGCCGTTTTCGTTTTGGCAATATTCTTACGAAATATAAGAACGTTCTCAAAAAACCGTTCGTTTTGTCAAATTTTAAGAAAAAACTTGAGAATATTCTCACCAAACGTAAGAATTTTGACAAATTCTGTAAGATTGCTATTTCCCTATTTTACTGAAAAATTCTATTCCTACGAAAAATGTAAACAAAGGAAATGATGGCAGAAAGCAGTCATGCAATTTTTATTTTATTTTATTTTTTTACAATGGAATCAATTTTTTTTTTATTAATGACTTTAAGAGTAACGAGATTGTGTCAAATATTTGTGTGAAACTCACAATTTTAATTATACCTAAAATATTCATAAAAAAATGCAATGCCTGCTTGAATTTGTGACACCTTAAGATGCTTCCTTGAATATAAATGGCTTTAATTTTCAGCTTTGCCAATTTTTGATGAAAAGATCTGTGCCATCCATGTTTTGTGATTGTGTGTAGTTTAATAACTGCATCTTTATATAAAAAAATAGGGCACGACCACAGATACTATTGGCATAACCCTAGAGCATGTTCATATATATATATATATATATATATATATATATTATATAATATATATATATATATATATATATATATATAATATATATATATTATATATATATATATATATATTATATAATATATACAAACACTGAAAATTTACCTTAAAAGTAAAGGAAGAAAAGGCAATAATCTCTCCTCTATTTTTTTATTGTCTTCAAAAATCTAAAATATTCTGAAACCATCATCATTATTCTTCCTTTTTATAATAATACCATCAAAATTCTTGAAGTATATAATAAGTCTCTACTAACAACAGCTGATTTTATGTAATGTTTGTAAAACAAGTTTATAAGAATAAGAATTCATTCGCGGTCGATTTGGCACGAAAACCGTTCTTAAAATGCGTAAGATTTTATCTTATCGAGCGTAAAACAAAATGCCAAAACGAAAACGGCTTTAATAATTTTAAATGAAAATACGATAGGGAAAAATTCAAAAAGATAAAAAAAAAAAAAAAGCTAAGAAACATGGTGTTAAAAAATTAACTTTTTCCTCAATAAAAATTATATAATATATATATACATATATAATATATTATATATATACTAATATATATATATATATATATATATATATATATATATATATATATAATTTATATATATATATATAATATATATATATATATATATATATATATATATATAAAATGTGGGATTGATGGCGCTCTGAATAATCCCATCCAAATTTGTGTATGCCCAGAAATTGCTTCATTTCTTCTTTGTTCTTGGAATCCGCTTGCTATGTCTCATAGTAGGCGCAAGACCTTGATCTGGAATTCGTCGTTTTTTTGTTACCTGCCTTGCAAACAAATTTGTTTGTTCTACAAGAAGTTCACACACTTCATCATCCAAGAACAACTTCAAATCTTCATTATGGATTACGTTTGGTGGTAGTTGAAGAATATTTGTGTTACCAGCAAAATAAAATTTTTAGTCCGTGATTGAAATCTGTCTATTTTGGTATTTCAAAAAGCTTCTTCAACTACGTCGTCATCTTCATTTTCTTCAAGAATCATTTCAATTAGTCCTTCATCATCAGTTACAGAACCTCCGTCATCAGAAGAAAACCCTGAGAAATTGGAAGGTGAAGATGGCATAAAATTTGGATCTCTGTATGAATCATCGGAATCTACATCTTCACTTTCTTCTTCATGAAAGACTAAGCTTTCTTTTTCTTGCCATAATATAAAATTAATTTTTATATAATGAATTTTATTCCTTTATTACCTATTTTTAGAATAAAATATCAGAAAAAATAGTAATAAATATAGTAACATAAATGTAAATATAAATATAGTAATATAATATAATATAATAAAATGGCGATCTGTAAAAAAAACAATATAATCATACATAATGCTAATATATCATAGCTTGAATACATATGGGTGATGTTACCCACATATGGGTGACATAGGTTACGTTACCCATATATAACCCACATATGGGTTATATGGCCTTCTGTGGTCTGGCAAATACTAATAATATAAGTGCAATTATCTCGACAAATATTCGAAAGATTAAAAAATTAAACAAAGTGACATGTTTCATGCTCATATATCTTTCAAAAAAAATTTTTTTTTAAAATATTGTAGCCCCGGGTGAAATTTTACCAAAATCGGCTTGGCAATTAAAGTGCTAGGAGAATAGTGTATGTGTGGAACCACCTCATATATGCGATGCATCCTCCATACAAAGGAGAACAACACCCAATATACAGAACAAGCAACTGGTGGCAAGAAGTTCAGAAAACCTTTCAGAACACCCACCTATTTGAGCCTTGTTTTGAAAGAGAAGTAAAGTGATCCTTATAATTACGGTCACGGCTTTTGAAAGTGTGTGTAAATTAATCGTAGTTGAAAAAACTGAAAAAAGGATTTATGCAAGTTAAGCGTAGAGGTTGTCTTAGGTCAAATGGTTTGACAAAAGAATGAGTGTGTTAAAAGGGTTGTCGCATGAGCCCTTTTCAATGAAGGAGGTATGCAACTGCAGAGTTCAGAAGATTTGTGTCAGTTGAAAAAGAAAAAAAAAGCATGAGGAGAATGACCCAAAAATTCGACGAGCAGTAAACAACTGGAAAAAATTAGTGAGAGCTTGAGTATTGATATGACGAAAATTCTTGTATCCTACCTTTTCAAGCAGAGCTGTGTGAATAGAACCACTCTCGATGTGAGGTATACTCCATACAGTGGCGAACAACATCACCATAGAGAGAAGGCAACTGGGATGTAGTGAAGAAATTCGGAAGGCACCTCAGAGCATCCAACCTCTTAGAAGTTTGCTTAGGAAAAGGAGCAATGTGATGCTTCCATGAAAGATTGGAAGTAAAAGAAACTTTTAAAAAATTAAGAACAAACGAAAGACTTAGTTGAGAGTTTTGGAACATGTTATAATTGTGTGGAAGATTGTGTCAAGTAGAAAGATGAAGGAACTGGGGTTTTGAAGTATTGAAAATAGCCATGTATTTCATATGCCAATTAGAAATTCGTAAAAAAATCTGAGGTGACTTGTTCTAAGACAACTCTCCAATCATGAGGAAACTTTTGGTGGGTGAGACGTCTTTCAATATCATAGGAATAATGAGGGGTGAAGTAGTAATGATGTATTAGGGAGGACATAAAAGAAAAGTAGAAAAAATAAAAAAAGAATTGACGATAGGACAGAACCGTGAGGAGTAGCACTATTTACAGATTCAAAGAATTAAGAGTGTTCGTTTGCAACATCAGGTATAGAACTGTCAGAAAAGAAATCACCAAGGCTACCTTAAGAGGGAAATTAATAAATCAAAGCGTTGTAACAGACTATCGAAGGCTTCCTATATTTCGAACACCACATCAAAGTATTAAACGAAATGCCGCAAAGAACCAAGAATCAAAGAAAAACATTTTTTTTAATCGTTTAAAAATAGAATTTACAGTATATATATATATATTATATATATATATATATATATATAGATATATATATATATTATATATATATATAATATATATATACCTATAGATTATATATATATAATAATACTATATATACTAGGACCTTAAGTAAACCATGGTCCTCAAAAAAATTTAGTATTGGAATGGGAAAGGTTGGTAATAATGTTTTATAGCAAAATTAAAATAAAAATTCGTTTTGCATATAAAAAGAACTTACTTATTTTTATTTTTGGAGCTTCAAATTGATTTATTTTATATCATTTATATTAATTTTTTAGTTTATTTCAACGTAAATATTTATTATTTGTAGTCACAAGAATGTTGTATATATATATATTATATTTATATATATATAATATATATATATATATATATATCTATATACTAATATATATATATATATATATTATAATATATATATACTATCATATATTATATATATATATACGATGCGGTCAGATTTTTTAATGCTCACAGTATGTAGCTAAGAGAACGGCAGTCCTACAGTAAACAAAATTATATATTTGGAATCAGCCCAAAATTCTAAGGATGGGATATTAACTTTTTTTTTTTTTTTTTTTTTTTTTTTATCTTTTTTGAATTACATTTTTTGTTTCAACGTAACTAAAGGAAACCTAGGGTAAACCGCAAAGATGGACAGGAGTCGGGTCTTCTCGCGCCTCCCCGGTGAGCGACGGAGGAATATCCCCTTCCGGGGATGGTCTCGGAACCCCCGCTCTTTGATTTGGGTGTCGCGTGGGGTTCCTCGACCATCCCCTCCGGGGTATGAAACGTCCCCCCCTCTCTTTCCTGCTATCTTTGCGGTTTACCCTGAGGTATTCCTTTAGTTTTAAAAAAAAAAAAGTTAAATCCTATCCTTAGAATTTTCGGCTGATATCAAATATTATCAATTTGTTTAACATTGGACCTGCCGTTCTCTAGTTACATATTGTGAGCATTGAACAAAAAATCTGACCATCTATATATATATATATATATATATAATATATATATATATATAATATATATATATATATATATATATATATATAATATTATTATTCGTTTAATCTCTGCATAAAAAAAGCTGAATCTCAAAGC
>JABUQX010029393.1:110000-117500 GCA_015478945.1 Trachelipus rathkii | reverse complement strand
CACATATCTCGAAAAGTACACAACTTGCAGAACAACCACGTTACATACCTTTGGACATCCAGGCTGCTAAGCTCTATTATCACACAAATATATATATATCAAAAAAAAAACAATCTAGGGCCTTCGAGCCGACGGGGGACCAGAGGGGCCGGACGTTTTCCCATACCCTCTAGGGGAGGGCGGAGGCAACCCCCGGACCACCCACAATACCAAAGAAAAGAGCGCGGTCTCCGGAGACCCTCCTCGGCATGGGGGGGGACAATAGTCCACCCAGTCGTTCCCCGGCGGCCCGAGAGACCCCGACTCTCTCTCACCTCTTTCGCGGTTTACCTTGCCGTCTTCCTTTCAGTCTAAAAAAAAAAAAAAAAATTCAAAACCTCGACGGAGTCGTGAACGCAATGGTCCACCATCATCTCCTCTCTAATTATGGTCCGCTTCTCCCTTAAATCGACTGATTAGGATCACTCATATACCAGAAATATATAAAAAAAAAAAAATCAAAACTGCGGAGTCTTAAAACATAACAGGTCATATATACTATATATAACTATATATATATAATATATATATCATATATATATATATATATATATATATATTAATACTATATATTATATATTATATATAATATATATATCCTTTCGATTAGCCGTCATATGTATCTTAAAAACTATTAATGCTACAGTAAAAAGGAATACATTTTTGGAATCAGCGTAAAACTTTAGTTATGCAACAATTTTAAAAAATAAAAAAATTCGGTTTAAAAAAAGTGAATAAAATGTAGAATAGTAATTTTAAACATTTTAATTAACGTAAATTTACGTTGGCCTTTAATGTTGGGTGGTGTTTAAAACTAAAGAGTACCCAAGGGTTTACCGCAGAGATGGCAGGAGTCGGGGTCTCTCAGTCGTTTTATTTACTTTGAATCTAAAACAATAAAACATATTTGCCTATGGGTTTTTAAACGATTTATTATAAAATAATTACAAGGTTATTAAAGTTTTTAGATTTTATACCTTCAAAACATATTGTTTTTGTTCCTTATCGATTGTAATCCGCTTGTCGAATTTTTCCATTAACTTTACTCCTCGTTCTGCAGTGTCGTTTACTATTTTCACCGAAACAATAATTTCTCTTCCTTTATTTTAACTTATTTTGGGCATTTCCACCGAGTAGGATCAGTTTCTAAGAAATCTTTGGAAATATTAAATCGTGTGAACATATTTGAGATCTATTGCCAAATATTTCTAGAGGGAGATTTTTTGCTTAGGACATTTTCCAGTTCATCCGCTATGATAAAAAGCTAATTTCTCTTTTCGTCTTCTGTTTCATACATTGTGAGAACTTGTGGCGGTGTATCTTTCTGTAATAATATCTTGGCCATCTTCCTTATTTCGTTAATTACTCTTTCATCAATTATGGAGAAAGCTACGCATTCCTCATTTAAATGCCATAAATGGTTAATAATTTTTTGAATAGCCTGGTCTGCTTTAACTTTGTGGCATATTTGTAGATACTGTACTGTGACCTTTTTCTGAAAATTTTTTCTAAGTTCTGAAAAGTTAAGTTAAGTTTAGTTTTTTAAGAAAATTATTTAGTGACAAGTTTCTGGCATAATTCCAGAAGCTTGCCACTAAAGAATTTTCTTAAGTTTAAAAAACTTAACTTTTCTGAACTTAGAAATTTTTTTCAGAAAAAAGTCACAGTACAGTATCTACAAATATGCCAACTTTGTCATTATTCTTGCATTTAGCAAGCTCTTTAATTAAGGAAATTGATATCGTTTAGCCAAGCCTCATTCGCATTGCGTTTGTAGCTGAAAACCATGTTTTTATATAATTTCTCCTCTATTGAGAATGGAACTGCTGCTGGAATACATAAATTTTCAAGCAATATATTGCTTTTGCCATCCATCTGTTCATTGAGTTCAACCAAATCCATCTTATCGTGTGGATTTGGTTGGTCGTTGGAAGAGCAACCAAAATGCTTATGTTTAGGAATGGGAGTGATGTCAGTATCTGCCAAGCAAGCAGATTCAGAAATGTATGGGTGGGGCGGTTTCCATGGAAACGGGAAAGGAAGGCGTCACCAGAAAGGTGTCATCTTTTTGAAAAGTTGTTGGGGTTATGATATTGGGTTCCGATATGGGATTCGTTGGGTTGACAAAGTCTGATACTGGAGATTTTGCCAGTAACTCATCGTGCGAGTGATTTGGGGAGATTGGACAATTTGATTTAAGAATGGAGACCTCTAGGTCCCCTTTCATACCTCCAACAGATCCAGAACGCTTAGAGCGATTGCGGCATTACGTTACTGTTTTTCATTCGCCTCTCTTGTAAGCGCAGGAAGAATTAGAAAGATGGGTCATCACATCAAGCTCTATTTGGGGGCTATTATCCATTTCATCCACTAAGGCATATAATCCTTTAGGGAGTGCTGGGATATGAAATTCGGAAGAAGGGTTATCTTGCAAACTATCAGATTGTTGATTGGTGGATTACAATCTATTGAAGTCATTGCTTTTGACTCAGGAATAGACTTACGGCGAGGTCTCTTCCGAGTTGCATTTTTAGTCTAGGGTTAGTGGGTTATTGTTTAGAAATTCGGATGCTATGTATTTTAACGAATAATATTTAGCTTGGTGATTATTTTTTCTTTGTGTTTATTAATATCTTTTTCAGGAATTTGAGTAATAGTGGGATGCGTATTAGGGGACAGAGACAATCCTCTTGCGTGAGACTGGAGAACCTATTTGGTAGGTTTGGGACAGGGTGTCTTGCCAGGAAATGAAAAGTTTTTCAAGATTTTTGATGAACCAACTTCGTCTCATTGTTGCTTAGTTAAAAACTAGTACTCGCGATAGGATTGTTGATAGCATTTTGGACGGGAGATTGGATCAAGGGTTGCTTTTGTACTATTTGAATAGTCGGTAGTGTGGGCACTACAGGCAGGCGGGTTACAGTAACTGCTTGAGTTTCACTGCGATTTGGGAGAAGAGTTCTACTAGGATAGAGTTGTGTCGGTGGATTAACACGCGGTGGCATGGGGGCTGCTGTAATAGTAGCATAAGATTGCCTTTGCCTTGTAGGATATTTTTCATTGAGCTGGCGTATGGCATCTCTCCTGTTCAATTTATGTATGGTACATGACTCTAAAACCTCCTGTTCAAACAGATTAGACGGGCATTTTAAAGAAGAAGCACTGTGGGGTCTTTACAGTTTTTACAGTGTGGTGTATTTTCACGGGGAATGGGAAATAATTCTCCGCAGACTGGGCATATGTCATCCGGTTCCCTTTATTATTTTCGGGGATGACCAAACCATTGACATTTAAAGCAACTTCTGGGTTGAGGGATAAACGCGGGAGCACTAACTTGTGAACCCTATATTCACCTTTGTAGGTGGATGAGGAGTATTAAAAGTCGGCATCATACGAGGATTTGAGGTTTCAGGCGAGTCTCGACGAGGGGGAAACCTATAAATGTTTGTAACGGAAAATCTTTTCTGCTGGAAATTTCTTAAAATGACAGCAGTATCTTCGTCTTTCTGTTCAAAAGAACAAACAGTGCCTTTAGATGCGTTTCTTATTTCATCAGGAGTAGATATAAGAGGAATGTTTCCGAGAGACGAGATCACAAAATAGAACTGAAGGGATCCATTTCTCATTAATGTGACTGGAGGGTCTTCAACTCCCTAAAGTTTTTCCAAGTGCAACGCTAAGAAGACTGGTTCTTTGCTTAGTAAGAAATTTGGAGGTCGCAATAAGTAATATATCGGGAATTATGTATCAGCTGGCATTCCCTTAGTGAGTGCAGCATATGGAGTAAACGAGTGAGAGCGACGATGACGGGGGGCACCTTTGCTGGATTGCTCTGACCGTTTGTTATATGTTAGGGGCATACCAGTCAACTAATCGCTGAAGTTATGCAAAAGAACCTCAGGTATAGGAGAAGGAAGAAAAGCGCAAGTACCTGCTGATCTAGAAGTAGTGATCGAGGTGTGGTCAGGCTGATAACCAGAATGATGGAAATTTTATGTTATTTAGCTCTTGTTTTCTTTAATACACTTTTCCATAAAAAATTTAAACCACAGACTTCGTCACCATGAATGAGCAATTATAACAATAAAACACACTCAAAATACACATGGACACACATAAACTGTAAATCAGTCACAGGATGGGCTGGAAAGAACGTATTATATTTGTCAGGGAAGTGAGTAAGTAGTACCTCCCCACAAACAGATGCAGGTGGCATAGACCCGCCACATCCTCCCGGACTCCACCAAGTATGGATCGGCTGATTGGAATGTCTCTCCAGTTGAAGATTCTCCCGGATACTCTACGGCCGTTTAGCCACCACAATCGTAACATACTACACACCTCCAGGACAAACCTTATCTCACGTAAATGCCCAGAAGATTATTTACACCCAAAAGTTGCAGAAAAGCCTAATCGTGGTTAGCTGAGGCTCAGGTTCCTAAAATTGGGGGGCACCGCCGTCAAAGACAGAACACTAAAAAGGACACGACTTTTCTCCACTGTACCGACATCCCCAGGCGAAGAAGGTGAGGTGAGCTGAACCCATGCCGGTGAAGAGACACCAGAAGCCCAAGGGTTGTGACGGGAAAAAAGGGAGGGACAACCTTCGTACAACAAGAGACAAGTTATCCTTAAAAGGGACACATGGAATGGGAATCATTAATTAATTACATCTTAAAAAAGTTAGAAGCTGTGGTAAAGGTGGATTGAAAAGACAGGACTAATTTTAAGAGAATAATGAGGGGAAGAATGAAGATTGAAGATTAATGTATGCTGACAATGCTCTAATAGCATCAATACACCATACCACGTAGGCTGTGGGATCGAGAAGGAGGACTCACAAAGGACCCATTGGTATTTGCGTTCATTCACGCATATGCCATGCACTAAGTTTGAACACCTTACACTATATCAGACCACATAACACCATAATAGGGAATCAAACCTGCTTCCAGGATATACTATATATATACTTTTAATATATATATATATACCTATATACTATATATAGTATAATATTTTTATTACCTAATATAATATATATATATAATATATATATATATATATCATTTATTTAATTTATTTATTTATTTTATTTATTTTCACATAACACCCTTTTGTCCCGCTTGAGCGGGGTATTGGTACAGTGGTGCGTACAGCCTCCCTCATTCACACCCCCCCCTCATTCTCGCTCTCCACCCCCTTCCTCAACCACCACTCTATCCCTCGCCGCCACACTCACCCTCGTATCCTCCCCTCATCCTCCCTCCCTCCAGCCACTCTCACACTATTTATCACCTTCCATCCATCCACCTCCTTCTTGGTCTCCCCCCTTCCTCTCCTTCCCTATCCCCTCCGCCTCCCAAAACTCTTCCTTAACCACTCCCTGTTCCTCATGTCTCACTAGAAATGCCATTACCATTCTTAACATTCCCTTCTCACGCTACTATCCCCACCAGACCCATTCCTCCAACACATCTTCTCGCCTTCACCTCCCTATTCCTTAATCTCTCCCATTCCGCTACCCACCACAAAACCCCTCTTCAATACCCTTTTCAATCTCCAAATTACTCCTCCTAACCCCTTCTTCCTGGACTGGACATATAACCCCCACGTTTCACACCATACATACAACACCGCTGGTACACAGATTTTTTCAAACATACTTATCTTCTTAACTTTCTGTGATAGATCCCCCCCCTTTCCATATTTCTCTCAAACCACTCAAAGCTCTCATTCCTTCACACTCTATGTTCTATCTCCTCTTTCATCCCTCCCCCCTTACCCCAAATCCATCCCTAAATATCTAAAAAATCTTTACTTCTTCCCAATAGTACACCCCTACTCTAACACTTCTAACCCTCCCCTCCTCACTTCCTCCTCTCAAACACTAACACTTTACTCTTACCTGGATTTATTTTGAGCCCCTTTTGTCCACACATTCTCTCAAACTCCCTCACCAAATACCTCACCCCTTCCGCGTTCTTCGCCACTAGGGGAGTATCGTCTGCAAACATTATCATGTTCACTTCCCTTTCTTATCATTCCCATCATCAATTCCACCCCTCCCCTCCCTCACCATTCCTCTACAAAACACTCTCCATAAAAAAATTTTAAACATCCAAGGGGACATAACACACCCTGCCTCACTCCACCCACCATCCCAAACATCTCACTCTCCCTCCTAAACACTCTCACACACATTCTACTATTCCTATAAAAGCCCTAATACCTTCCCTAAAAGTTTACCCCCACCCCATTTTCTCTACACACCCTCCACAATTCACCTATTCACTCTATCTCATATGCTTTCTCTAAATCTAGAAAAACACCCATACACTTTCCCTTTCTTCTCTCATTACTTTTCTCCACAAGCATCTTTAGTGTAACACTTGGTCCACACACCCTCTTCCCTTCCTAAATCCTCCTTGTTCTTTCCCCCATTCTCCCCCCGTTAACCTCTATACTCTCTCAATCAGTATTCCTTCCGTTACACTTTCCTTCCACACTTTTAAAAGACATATACCATCTATAATTTCACAATTCCATCCTATCCCCTATCCCCATATACAGGGGAACCAAACACCATCCTCCCAATCCTTGGTACCTCACCAACTCTGTTCCAACATATTGTATATAACCTAGCAGGCCATTCCTCCACCCCTATTACCTCCCTTCTGTAACATTTCCATTCTCACTTCCATCCAGACCTGCGGACTTCCCTTTTTTCCTTTATTCAAGGCCCTAATAATTTCCTCCATTTGTTTTTTATCCTCCCCCTCCCTCCCCACTTCTCCCCATCCTCACCTCCTGCATATCTTCCTCCCCTACCTGCACTCCACTTCATTAATAGTTCCACTTAAAATACTCCCCCACTCTTCCTCACCCTTATCCTCTCTCCTATCCATTCCCATCCTCCTTAATCCTTCCCCCAACCCCTCTTTCTATCTTCCTATTTTTAATTAACTCTTTCACCAGAACATTACTTACTCCCGATTTCAAAATTTTCCGTCACTTTTACTACACCATTCCTCTTTTGCTCTTCTCTTCGCCTTCTCCACCGCCCTCTTTGCTTCCACTCTAAACCTTCTATATTCCTCCCAGCTATCTTCTCTCCTACTCCCAAACCATTTCACATAGCCTCCTTTTTCCTTATCAACCACCTCCTTCACCTCCTCACTCCACCATTCCACTCCCTTTCCTTCTGCTTGACACCCACCCTTTTTACTCCACATACCCTTCTAGGCCTCTTCACATACTGCCTCTTTAAAACTCTTCCACTCCCCCCTCCACCTCCCCAATTCCCGTCCCTCTCACCTCTCTCCACCTATCCTCCATACCTCTCCTAAACTCCCTCTTACACACTGTCTCCTCCAATTTTTCCACCTTTATTCACTTCAACTCTCCTCTTTTCTCCCCTTTCCCTAACCGTCACCTCTCCTCCCCCCCTTATCCTAGCAA
>JABUQX010029393.1:45000-102500 GCA_015478945.1 Trachelipus rathkii | reverse complement strand
ATAACTCGACGCACATTATCGTTTTTTCTGCCACAATCACACCTGTATTTTTAGATCGCATATATGTGAAGTCACACCTACTCAAGTCTTATTTGTATTAGACTTATCTCACTTATGTCAATATATTGACTCTTTTTTGTAACTGTACTAATGTGCTCAATCGAGATCTCATCTGAATGTACTATCTTTTTCACGACTATTAATCACCAGTCTAAATCACCGTATGAGTCTTTGCTCAATGAACATATATTAAATGTATAACTCCGATTTTTAATTCTTATATCTGCTCGTTTCTTATCGATAAAATTTGCTGCGACACGTGATGATTTCCTCGTTCATATTCGAACATTTATGAGTTTCGAAGTGAATAAGAATAAATAATAGTTGCTCTTATCGAGTCTACACTCGCAACATATATTTGCTATCCCAAACGTGAGCTTATATGAAACTTATATCATAATAAGTTATTTATCGCTCTACTATTCACAATATAGTTATACTCAGTTACTATTAATGAAAGCTCTTATCTCTAGAGCCTTTTCAATATGTGACCATCCCAGAAATTAGCTCTTTATTTTCACTTAGTCATTTGGGATCTTTTCCTGTGTATCATCGCAACTCCGAGTCCAATGTCGAGCGCAAACTGGTCAGATAATTTGTGCTCGACTTATATCTGTCAGAAGTGTGTGGATAATATTATTCTTATCTTATCAGGCTATACTCATTAAACCCCTCTCATACCATAACTATAATCCCTTTATCACCATAACTTTATTTCTCTTAATCAATAGATTTAATGAATATGTGTAAATGTAAGGAGCAGATAATTTATATTATCTCTCGTGTTCTCAAAACTAGGATGGCTATGATGTTTATAATTTGTTAATACCCAATCGAGCATCATACTGTGCTCTATTTCACGAATAGGCCAGGTTCCTTACTTTTTAGTTATTTGCAAAGATACTGCATTAGAGCAAATCAGATTAGTAACTTGTGTTATTTATTGCTACTAGAAACGGTTGTGAGAGAGATCTCCACAGATTGTGGCGCATAGGTGTTTATTATCACACAGCTTCAATTCTAGAACTCTATTGGAGTGTGGGTGGGGGTGCGATACTTCATAATAGAGTCAGGCATAGATTGTTGCTAACTTAGAATAAAAGGAGGTGAATTTATCCGAAGTGTGCTCTGCTAACCAAAGACATTACATCATAACATTATTGAGGGAGTCATGAGAGAGAAAGTTTTGCCACTGTTTTAGGATTGTTTACTTTCATATGACCTCGGACGACTGATCTAAGGTATTAACATATGGATGTGCGTCAAAACCATTGACGGAGACCACAGGACAATCAACTCGAGTGCGCGTTGATTCCTCACCTTAGAAGTTATGATATAGTCAAAATTACAATTTTTCCCATACTTTAATTGACTCTCGTACCAGGATTACTTTCAATCTGCGTGAAGATTTAGTCCGCTTGTTTGGAGCTCGCCAGTAGACCACACGAACAACTCTCTTTGTGCCCTTCTGGAAGATTTCAACACGTTTTGATAATATCCAGAAATTAGTGTTATGTCGACTATTCTTTGTATAAGATATTATGTGTCTTTGCCTTTTTTTGGTCGTCAGAACTGGTGCATTAATACTCTATAAGGATATTCGCATATAGATAGTTAAATGGTTCAAGGTTTCAATACCACTTAGTATAACTTTATACGCCAAACATCTACAAATCTCAGTTTCTCTAATGACAGTATGCGTTATTCTTTTGAGAGCTAGAACCCGGTGAATACTGTAGTGAGAGTGAACAAAATTCTTAATAAAAATAGTTTAAAATTTTTAGTTCACAATGGTGGACATATTTATAGTGCTCTCTCGTATAGCGATTAACAACTACTGTTAAAAACTTAGTGCGATATTCGCATAATAGAAATACTGACTTATCTAGCCCACCTATATGAATGATAATACTCAAAGATTGCTTGCTATTTACTTACTCTCTCCTATTATACTTCTATCATTTATAATAAGTATAGTTTCCTCAATATTCAAATCTTCAAGTAGTAATCCTCAGTGTATTTACGACTTCATCTTACTATTCTCTAAAACTAATAAATCTTATCACTATACTGTGACTATCCTTCTTTATTCCAATTCTACCTTACTCTCTTATCTAGGTATCTCATACCCTGATAATTTATAATTTTCTGCTACTCCTCATCTCGTGCGTGTGTGGGTCCACTTGAGTTCCGATGTAATAGTTGCGTGTGACTGACGTGATTCTCGTATGAAAGATCTGTGTCTAACAAATCTAAACAGCTATTGATAACTTTATTGAGTGATGCAATAAACCCTTCCTACTAGATAAATTATTTCTTTAATTTATATTTTATATTCTATCGATAAATAACGCTATAAAAAAAATGTCGATCAATAACTATAAATATTCAGATAAGCTTTTCTGTGCTTGTTTGCACTTTGTTTCAAATCTTGATATAACTCAATCTACTTTAAAAAACTATAGGTTTCTCGATGTTCTACGACTCACAGTCTCTCACACTAGTATTGGTTATGTCTATGATTGAATTACATTGTTAGCCTGATACCTGCCGTTATTTTCTTGAGTTATACAGCCAAGATATTATATTAATGAAGGAATCCAATTTAAAATACCCTCCAAGGTGTTCATAATGCGATCCCTATTTTTATATATCAAAAAACTTTTGTGAACGTCCGGTGCGACGTGTCACCGTTGACTTCCAGGATGCTAGGTTGACTTGTATCTATGGAGCGGTTGAATGTTAATCTATCTTTAACTAGAGCTGAATTGGGATTGTCTATGGATAAATCATATATATGTTGGCAAATTCTTCTTTTAAGATCAATGGTCTCGCCTATGTACGTTCGAGAACAATGCATGCAGTTAATGTTGTATATGGAACAAATGGGTTGAGCTGGGGGAAGTTGGCGCTGCTGTAATAACTTTTTCAGCTTGACGTTTTTGACAGGTTACATTAGGTGGGAGGAGTTTCTTGTAAATATGGTGATTGTTGATGGGGATATTGAGGTAGCACCATAGAAGGTGTGTTTGGCTCTGGAAAAAGCCCTATGGAATAAGTGGATGGGATTATGCAGGTCCAATAAGATCTTTAATTTTGTGCAACTAACTATCTAATTTGGAAGGGCTGAAAAGACGAAAGGCTTAGAATCTGTGATGAAATTATTCCTATTTTTGTGGAGAGCGCATGTCTGGAGTACCAATTGATATGTGAATCTGTGTGAGTGGCTTTACGGTAGACATATGTGGTAACATGGAGGCTGTCATCTAGCTGGACAAGTACGTCGAGGGACGGGATGAAATTATTGTGGGACAGTTCTACTGTGAATTTGATCATGGGAACTTGGCTATTTAAAGGGTTTAATAGAGTATTTGGGTTGAGATCATCCGGGAGAGCAACAAAGATAGCGTCCACATACCTTTTCCAAAAAATATTGCGATATGTGTAATTTTCAAAAATGTAACGTGATTCAAACTCCATGAAGAGGTTGCTTAGGGTGGGGGGAAGGGGGAAGACCATGGGTAGACCGCATGATTGCTTGAAATATTGATTATTGAAGTGGGAATAGTTGTGCTCTATAACCAGTAAGATGAGTTCTTTCAAAATATGGAAGGGAATGTCGAAAGAAAAGTAATTGGATGTGACATAAGCTTCCAACCATGACAAGGTCGTATCAACCGGGACTTTCGTAAAAAGTGTTGTGACATCGTAGCTAAGTAGTATCTTGTTGTGAAAATCTATGTCATTCAAGGAGGATACAAAATCATAACTATTTTTGAGGTGAGCTGGAGAAATTTTACTAACGAGAGGTGCAAGTTGTTTATTGAGAAATTTAGCCAAATTATACGAAACGCAGTCAATATTAGAGATAATCGGGCTAAGCGGTACGTCAATCTTGTGGAGTTTCGGTACACCAAAAAATCTTGGTAATTTTGGCATAAAAACCAGTAGTGATTTGTAAACGTCTAGGTAATTTATGAGTAAGGATTTCAAAGTTTGCTTAAAACTTCTTTGTGATTCTGGTAAGGGGTCCTTCGTGAGGGGGGAATAAGTATCCCTATCTGACAGAAGTAAGGCAGCCTTGTCAATATAGTCCGAGGTGTTCATTAAAACAATTTTATTCCCTTTGTCGGCATGGGTAATGTGAAAATTTGTAATTGCTTAAAGAAGACAAGGTTTAAAAAAAAGTGATGGGCAAGTACTGTTTGTTGAAAGTCAACATATCATTCAAAATGAAACCTCTAAGAAGATCAAAATTGATGTCAAAATCTTTATGGTGCTTACCAAACCTGTCAAACTTCAAAAGAAAATCACTGTAACTACCGTTATTGCTGACACCAAAAGACAGGCCTAATGAAAGGAGCGACTTTCCATGTTGTCTCGTTGTGATCACGCCTGATCGAAATTAACAAAAAAAAATTCACTATTACCTAGAACTTGTTCCTCACAAAAACTATTCTCCTAAAAACCTATCATAACCTGTTTTCTAGTGTCCTCTATTATTTATGACTCATAGTGAAAAGTAGAGTGATTATTTGTATTTCAATTGTGTCTCCTCTCTCGCGTGAACAGACAAACTATTAAGAATACTCGAAAGAAGAGTTCGAACCTGTTGTTGAATATTGAAAGATAAGTATAGTCGCATTACTTGGAACTTTTATTTTGGAGACAATTGTGAAAATGTGAGATATATGAGTGAAGTATACGTTTCGCAATCTCCCTAGAAAGTATGTCGCGTCTTACTCTCGCTCTACAGTATTTCCTTGCCATGGAAGGGAGGAACCGAATGTTCTTGTTGAGTTGAAAAAGAAATCTCTCCTATAAAAGCAATCTCTATAGTGGCATTAAATTCTCCGCTATCAGCGACACATTCTTCCCTTTCCATGTAGAACGCTTCATACGATTATGGAACTTTGTATATGCTTTAATAGAAAGATCTCAGCTCACTTGTATACTGCGAAATTTGTACTCAAACTCTAGATAACTCTCCGGAAATTGGTTTGTTAAGAAGAGAAAATTCAACTATCTCACACTTTCGGTGCTCGATAGAGTGTGACTGTCCAGCTTAAGAAATTAGTGGATCACGGATGTGAAACTAGACTCTACGAGTTCTAATGAAAAGTCACTAAAGCAATCACCAGCACCATAGACTGTCTCTCTCGCTGCAGTAAAACCTCTGCTTAATGAATATAGATCATATTTCCCTCATGTTATTTTATCTATAGTTCACTCTTAAAAAACTTAAAATAAATTGCGACAAAAGCTTTTTTTGTGCCCTGTTTGCACTTTGTTTTCAATATGGAGTTTAAGCTATATCTAAAACTCGAGTAAGCAGGCATTAAACTAGGTTCTGATGTTCTAGGCGGTCTTCATCGGTTTATTGGTTTTTAGTGTGACTATATATCTTGTCAGTCTCCATGATATATCCTGTCCATTTTTATTATTGTTAACGCTATAAATATCATTAAGAAGTGGAATCCAATTTATAATCCTCCCTTCCAAGGTGTTCAATATGCGTATCCCTATATTGTCTATATATATCAAAAATATACACTATTGATTGAACTTCCTGTTGCATTACCTTGGTCTACACCTAGTTAGACTTCTCAGAGTAATGTTATGTTGACTTTAGTATCTATGGAGTTGGAGGTTGAATTTTTTGACAATATGATTATTAAACTAGAGCTTGAATTAGGGATTATGTACCTATGGTTAAATTCAATATATTTTGTGTTGGTTATAATCCTAATTTAAAGGTCATATGGTTTTCACACCTTAATGTACGTTCGAGAACATGATGTCAATGCAAGTTAATGTTTATAGTTATGTATATGCAAAGAAATGTGATGTGATTTGAGATGAGTGGTGCGCTTGGACGGTGCTTACATTAGGTAAGTGAACGCTTTTTCTAAATCTCAATTGAGGCACGAAGAAAGCAGGTGGTAGAATTCTTTAGTAATGTGGTTGAGGCACGTTTTCATGTAGATTATATATGTGATAGATTGTAGATACTCAATATAATTAATATATGTACAGTAGCAACCGTATAGTACGTAGTGTTTGGCTCCTTTGGGAAAGTAGCCCTATGGAATATATGTATGGGATAATGCAGGTTCAAGTAAGCATCTCTTTAATTTTGTGTAATTGACCATCTAATTTGGTAGGGCTGCAAAGACGAAAGGCTCTTAGAATCTGTGATGAAATTATTCCTATTTTTATAGAGAGCACATGTCTGGAGTACCAATTAACATGTCTGGAGTACCAATTTATATATGAATCTGTGTGAGTGGGTTTGCGGTAGACATCTGTGGTAACGTGGAGGCTGTCATCTAGCTGGACAAGTACGTCGAGGAACGGGATGGAATTATTGTGTGGACAGGTATATATATATATATATTATATTATAATATAAATTATATATATATATATATATATATATTATTATATTAGTATAATAGGATATACCATTTAATTAAATAAGGTAATGATATGATATATGTTAAGTATAATGACTTATAATTATTTATATAGTTATTACTATCAAAAACAACACAACATATCCTTTCTAGCTAACACGTACGAAGACGCAATCCTAATATGCATTACTGTCAGTCTGATTATATGACAACGCGTATCACTGCAGTACTACAACCTTTACATTGAGAAGACAATTCCCAGAAGTAGTCATAGTTCTGGATCCTCTTCACTACTTATGTGCTTCACGAAAGAGAGATGCCATCAAATCCACTCCTGGATATAAGGCTTGAGAAAGGTATACCAACAGAGGTTATAATATTAATATGTAAAACAATCACACTCATAATTTATAAATGTTCATTTTATCTGAACTTTCTCTAGCAGACTTAAATGTAATATATAGAGATATGTAAAATTTCTCGTTGAATCGATATTTATCAGCGATTGTATTTAGGCATAATTTTTATGCAAACTTTTAAGTTTCCTCCCGACGAAATACAAATTATCTAGACACAGATGTGCATCGCTCTTTCTACTGTAGGCTAATATCCTGTTCGCCCAGAGTTGTCTCTATTCTTCCACTAATTCTCTGCAACAGGGCACTCTCCATTTGGTATTTTGTGATTTCTATTAAGATCAACCAAATAGTCTCTCGTTTTAATGGAAAGAGTCACATGTGCAAGAATATAATAATTGTAGTTGATTAGATTTTCTTAACTTTTGTGTTTGCTAATTAGATTACTCGTGAATTGTATATGTATATACTCTCACATCTTGTCATATACTACTAATACTACGACTCTACTCGCTCCATCTCCTCACCTCAAACATTCAGTAATTCTAATGGTTTATCACATGTCTCTTTACTGCAAATCTCACAAGCAATTTCGATCCGTCTCCCTACGCGTAAATTTTTATTGCGATGGAAAAATAGTGCTACCTATAGTCTTATCGTCTATCACTTATTTCTCATGATATAGTGATAAGGACGGCGTTGTCATCGACCTACTAATATCGGCTATATGATGCGTTCTGCACATTCGTTCGGTTTCACTAAGCGAAAAGCCATAGTGACCTGCGGATTTTCCAAGAAGTGAGCACTGACGAGTTCGACCAGTTAGCTATACTCTTAAAGCACATCTGAGGTGTCTCAAATAGGAGTTTTCCTCACGTAGGCCATTGGGTCTTTCCTACGAGAAGACTTGAAGTATCCATCAGAACAGGCGTACAGAGATTAAAGTACTGAGTGCGGAGGGGACCTCTCAGGGACCAGGAGTCTAATATGAGTTTATACAAGACCTCCAAACTACATATCTGCAAAAGAATGTCAACGCTAACTTTGCTTTTCCTCTTTCATATTTTAGTTCTATGTTGCACACAGATGTATTATCAATGAGTTATCCCCATGATCTTCCGTCAATGGATGGACTACCTTTTTTTTCTTTTTTTTATGTAGAAGTCTGAATTTATTTTTTCACCACACTCAACGTGGCTCGCGCTCCCCCTATTTCAGACTTGGAAAGTAGGTGTTATTTTAAATTTATTGGAGTCACAGGAGATTTTACTCTCCAATCAGCTCGGTGCGTCTCTCGATATTTTTAATTGGACTCGCGTATACAGCTGGAGTATAACATGATCATGTTGAGCTTGATCCCCCACAGATCTTGAGCCACTAAGCCATTCCAGCTCCTCGTTTCTACTCAGATAAAATAAGATCGACTTGCAAGCGTTAGTTATTTAAAAGCAACGCCCTGTTTTCTCATCTCCATAATTGTTGACTGTGTCACGGATTGCAATTGCTGAGTACTTAAAAAGCTTTCAATGTTCTTCGCTTTAAATGTTGATTTAAAACGTTTTTAAAATTTTGGCTTCAGCGGATTCCCACATTTTAATTTTAGATTTTGACATCTATTTCAATATATATATACATAATTTATACTCTTCATTTTTTGAGGGTTTCAAAAGCATTGTAGGGTTTGTGTTTTCATTGTTTTTCGAGCGCTGAGAGATTACGTATATCCTATACATATTCGCCTCTCATTGATCCTCAAGAGTTATTCCTGCTTTAGTAGTGATAATATTCATTATCTCTGTTCAGCTGGCTGAGCACGAAATCTTCTAGCGGGAAATATCTTGGAGGGACTTGCCAGCATACTTATGTATATTACCTTTCTTATATAAGTTGTAGAGTAATTTTGGCTAACTCGGGGAATTCTCGCTTTTTTTAAAAATTTCTATGTACGGTACCTGTATTTCATGGGCCCATATGGTTTGACAACCACTCGAGCTCTTTGGAAAGATGAACAATCTGGGAGAGTAGCCAAATACTTCCGAAGGACAGTATTGTCATTATTTTATTTTTTTTATTTTATTTTTTAAAGCAGCTTTTAACGCAAATTTTTGAAGAGCATCGCATGGACGTATATTTGATTTTGCCCCTATTAGTTAAGAAGTATTTCTCATTATCTTAAAAAGACAATCCCACAGAAGTTTTAATTTTTAGTAACGACAAATGTCTTCATCTTTTAACTTTTAGCTTTCGTTCTAAGCAAATGTAAATTTTCCGTTAATTTTTGTTCTGTAGTGATAAAGATTTTATAACTTTTTCGTTTGATTTGCATGACCAAGATGGTCTATATGTGTAATTAGACAATTTTAGTCGGGCAACCTCCTTCCCTTTCCTTATTAAATGCTTATTAAAAACAATCAATTTGCATGTTACTTCTTGTAATTCAAACCATGCATCTTTTAATTCTTTATTATTTCTTAAAATATCTACGTCTTCATTAAGACATTTAAGTAAATATGTAGAAAATCATACCAAATACGTTGTTACTGCCAAAACATTACATTTATCTAGTTTCATGTCGTATGATTCTCTTATGGAAGGAGAGCCAATCTGGTCTGACCATTTCGAATCTAAAACTTGTAAAAACTGATTAGTATGTTTTTCCTTTAGCTCATTTTCTTTTTTGATACACAATTCTCTAAAAATAAAAGCGAACTTTTTAGTAGCGTGTCCGAGTTTTAGTTCAAGAGTTTTAGAGCCTTCACTTCCTTGTGTCAAAGACTTAACTGCTAAAATTTTGTAGAACGGATTACTTCCAAACGTCCCTTTTAGGACGTTTACGCAGTTCCTGAAGAAGGCGCATGAGCTGTCTAAATATTTGTGCAATATACTGCCATTTTTTTCACCATATCTACCATATTTATCAAACGATACAATAATTAGGATCAGTTCGGCTTAAAGATTAAACTGAAAACATCGTTTTGCATCATTTTGGACAGTGGATCAGTTTTATATCTGATGATGTGAGGTAGGATTAACACCCTTCCCTCACATAAAGCTTTTTCTTGTAGGGTAGTTAATTTTCCTTTGTGGACACGAGACGCAAAGGTGCCATAATTCTCTTTTGTGAAAGAAGTCCATGAAATGAGAGCATTTCAAATGTTTTTTGGCAGGTATACCCTTGATAGGTCTGCTAAGAACTATTAAATCACCCTGTTTAGCATTGTAGAAATATTGATACAATGTTTAAGCCTCCCTTTTTTTCTTAAATTCTTCATAAACCGAATTTTTTCTTTTTCGGGAGACAAGTATTTATATTGAAAATTATTTCATTAGTGTTATGTGCATTATTGCAGTGTCTTACTGTTTAGAAATCTAACTTGCCACAAAAAAGCAGCAATTGTTTATTATAATAGATTGGCTTATTAGCATCAATTTTCTTAACCCCCTTAATAATCAAATTTCCTAAACTTACTTTGTAATAAATAGAAATATTATTATATGACTCGATTCAGAAAAAAAAAATACTCTGTGGAGTTTCAACCTCCGAGATTTTACAATCAGAATTTTCACCATCTATTGCATTGTTTAAAGAATTTGGAAGCTAGAATATATAATATATTATATATATATATATATATAATATGTTATTATATATATATATATATATAATATATATATATATATATATATATATATAATCTGAAGGATCAGTGGCTGGAGGCCTACCAAATTCTATCAGAGTTGGTGAAAATCTCGGAGACCAAGACCAAAGTAAAAGGCCGCATGTCCCGATACACGGCTTTTGAAAGTGGTTAACCACGTAAGATGGGAAAACAGATAAAGGGATTGTGTTCCAGACTTTAGTGATTCAGTACGTGAAAGATTGATCACAGTGGTTAAATCTTGGGTCAGAGAGTTTGACAGAGAAAGGAGAGTGTGTGGAAAGACGAGTCGCACGAACTCTCCTCAAAGGAGGAGGTACTCCACTAGAGAGTTCAGAAATTTAATAATAAATTTTCTTTCATAAAATCTTGAATATTCTATTACCAGCTTAAAAGAAAGAATGAATTATAACGATAATATAAGGAGAATGATCTAACAGGTCAACTGTTTGAAAAAGATTGGAAAGAGTTGAAGTTGAAGTTAACAAGTCTAAAAGCCTTAGATCGGACCATAAATAGCACGTTAACTGCCATGTAACCCATATCCATGTTAATTTTAATGAGAAATAAAATTTATGACCTCAGACGAACATTCTAACATAAATGGCTTGGACTCAGAAGAACTGTTTTTATTTATTATTTTGTTACTATGATACTCATGTTGTAGGTTAAGAACACACAAATAAATAGTTATATTTTAATTGTTTTTATTACATGGGTAAATCTGGGGGGGAGGTATGTGTGTCAAATCACTCCCAGAGCCTCTTGCCTACATCGTCTTTCATGCCATTAGAACCTATTACACTGGTCAACAATGATTTTGGAACTAAAACGGGAATAAATGTTTTATGTAGGTATAGTTGTCCTGAATGCGATGATGTAGTCGAAAATGACAGTTATTCACGTCCCAATTAATACGTAATTTGAAGTCATTAGGGAGAAGATACTATTAACAAGATAATTCGGGAAGACATATAATGTTCTGTTCTCGATGAGAATTTGTAGTATGCTCGCAAGTTACAGAGTTGTTTTTCAGTGTTAAGGTTGTGTCTGTATGTGTGATTGATTAGTCTTTTTTAAATATATATAATATTATATAATATATATAATATATATACCTATATATAATATTAGTATATATCATATATATAATATTTTACAGCTAAACGACAGCATTTATTCCATATGTTCTAGGTATACTATAAAGAAAAGCTGATTATTAAACGTTATTGTATGAAAATAGTTCACATCGCAATGTCTTTTGCTACGTATCGCTGAGAGGAAAGTACCCTATAGAGAGTCCAACGGAAGGGGTATCCCTGAACTTTACCAAAAAACTCCAACTGTTAACAATTATTTTGGTTGTCCTTTAGTTGACCAAGATAAAGCATGGGCCCCACAACATAACATGGCATTAGGTGTTATGTTACAACTTAACCCAGTGGTTACAAAAGGTGCAAAAAGCGCATTGCCTTTGGAGTGTCGATGTATTGGATGGGGAAGGAAACATATACAGGATTGCTACTTTTGCTTAACAAAATGTATTGTGGCTTCAATTCAAAAACTACAGCAAACATTGCCTATCCGACAATTAACTCAGCCAGGAGACCAGTCACCCCATAATGATTAAGAACCTACCGATTTCCTATAGCACAGCTATATTGAAAATACCGTGTTATGTGGAGAATAGAAGATTTTTTTGATAGCAGATGCTGAAGCATCGGGTGCTGCAGATATGCCATATATCCCAGTCGAATCAAATGCAACACCACCCATGATTACGCACCGGAATACTGATTTTTAGTACGAGATCCTGTATTTGTCAAAAAACAGCAAGCTGAAATCTTAGGTTCACGCCTGCAGGAGTGGAATTTTGTTAGATCAAATGTAATTAATATTAGATATATTTATAGAAATGGAAAAAGCAGAGAATTTAGAGAAATATTTCTACAAAGAACTTTAAATAGTTCATAGTTCCATGTAAATGCGATTATGTGTTTGAGCTTGAGTATTCACGTAAATTTAAGAATAATGAATGGCGTTTTATTCATAGACCGCTTCAAAGAACTAGCTAAAGCCGTCTTATTGCATAACTCAACAAGTTTCCCTCAATTCCGTTGCGCGCATGCTGTTGAAATGAAGGAAACCTATGAAAGTATTGTCCGAAAATATTGAAGGCTATTAAAATATTATGACCACACAATGGTTTATCTGTATGTGATTGAAAGTTGATTGAGGACTCCCTCTCTCCTGGCTACAGGGGGATTCACCCAAACACTGTTCGTTTTGTTGTGTTTATGGACAAGCCGGGAATTTACTAAGCAACAGTACGTACGAAAAACATGGAGATGAAAGAGATACATTTACCCGAGCAAAAGAGAATGTTAAGTTTACTACCATTTTCTAAAGCGAGTTTATTTTACATCCGTGTCAATAAATTGCAAAAATTATTCCCAGAATTTTTATTTGATCTAAGGAAGGAGATGGATTCAAATATTTATGTGACGTTTTTCGTGGCTTAAGTAACGCTAAATTGAAAGAGGGCGTTTTCTTCGGACCGCAGATTCGACAACTGCACTGGATAGTATGTGTGAAAAATTAAACGATTATGAAACTATCTGCATGGGAATTCCTTCAAAGGACGTTAATACAGTGCTTCCTGGAACAAACGAGTTGAAAATAAGCGATCGATATAGTAGAAAGGTTGTAGTTAATTTACAAGAACTTAGGCGCAGAATGTCACTAAAAAACATTTTTTTACATTCCATCTGACATTCTTCCACCAAATCTCGGGAGCAGTAAGCGATGAACAAGGTGAAAGATTCCACACAGAAATACAGGCAAATGGGAGGAACGTTATTCAGGGCACTGTGATAAAGCAATGATGAGTTGATTACTGCTGGTTCTGAAAAGAGAGACACTTCAGAACATAAAAGAAAAAGATAGTTATCGAAAGTTTCAATGTAGAGCACCAAATTCAGGAAAATTTA
The DNA here is from genome assembly GCA_015478945.1 of Trachelipus rathkii. Taxonomy (NCBI): domain Eukaryota; kingdom Metazoa; phylum Arthropoda; class Malacostraca; order Isopoda; family Trachelipodidae; genus Trachelipus; species Trachelipus rathkii. The sequence goes on along the minus strand of JABUQX010029393.1, from coordinate 89,019 downwards.
AGTAAACTATGATAATCATTTTTATGTGGCTATGCCTATATAACTACATGTTTATTACTCAGTGCATCATAACTGTACAATCTTGACTATAAAATTAATTAATTTTATAGTCAAGTTTAAATTAATAAAAATTATATACTTTTGTTAACACATAGATGATTTGGAGGATTATCTATACCTTAACTTTGGAAGTTGTTAACTCAAACTTATACGTAAGATACAGGAATTCTAAAATACATTTTTCGGATCTTTGCATGAAAAAATACGTATAAGTTCACCTAATTTTATTTGCAGTTACAAATCAAAATTTGATGACCAGTTAATATTTTATTATTATTATTGATTTATTATTATTATTATTATTATTATTATTATTATTATTATTATTATTATTATTATTATTATTATTATTATTATTATTATTATTTTTATTATTATTATTATTATTATTATTATTATTATTATTAGCCGAGAATATTTATTTTTGTATGGTGCTCCCGTGTTAATATTTATTAAAGTCGAACTGGTGCTTGGAAATGGCTGAAAAAAAAAGATTTAAACAGCAGCTTTCCATTTGGAAATTTTTAATAAAAAGGCAAAAACGATGGCTGAGGGAATTTCTAGTGCTTTTTATAAAGCTGCACAAAAGTTTTCATACTTAAGTACCCGAAGCTTCCACATTTGTGGAGAATGAACCAGAACCTCTCCCAAATAACTGGCGAAATACGGGAAATTTTGGAGAACGTATGGAAACCAACACGTACAAAAAGCACACTCTACTGAAAGTGAAGAAAGGAGAACCTATGTGCTTCGCTTTCAGTATCATTGACTGAAACGCTTTCATTGATTAGTATATTCGGTGATGAAAAAAAGTGCATTCTGCAAATATTGTGTAGTATTTTCTAGAGGAGGGGCTGGTGTCATTTCAAAAGACCTTGGCGCTTTCGTTACGAAAGGTTTCTTCAACTGGAAAAATGCAATTGAGAAATTTACGAGCCAATGTTAGTTAAAATACCACATGGATTGTGTTGCTGATTCCGAGAGTTTCGAGTAAGTGTGGGAGAGGAATGAACTGTCAATTCAGAACAATAATTAAGGAAAGGCACAACAAGTATTAAAGAACAGAAAACGACTTGTTCTAAAAAATTTAAACAGTATTACTTGTGTGGTCGGCAAGAATTGGCTCTTTTTGATCATCGTGATTCTGGTAAAATATCAATGTCAGAAGAACCCAAGAATAATGAAGGAAACTTTTGGGCAATACTACGGTATAGAGCAAAAGGTGATGTCAATCTACAGACTTCTTTAGAGGGAGAGGGTTGCAAATATCTTAGTTCACAAATTCAAAATTCCATAATAAAAGCCTACAACGCTATTTTGTTGAGGCAAGTGGTTGACACTGTTAACATGGCTAAATGTTTTGCAGCTCTCGTAGAGGAAACTTCAGATATCTCCAGCGTTGAGCAAGTTTCCAATTGTGCTAGATATGTGAAGTTTTTCTAAATTTTGTTCCTACATGTGATTTAACAGGCACAGGACTGGCTGATCTAATTTTCGAAAATTTTGGATTATTTTGGCAATGATACAGTGTATCTTCGGGTCAAGGATATGATGGAGCTGCAACGATGTCGGGGTGCCTTCAACGGAGTACAAGCACACGTTTCTAGGGTTCATCCACTTGCAGTTTAAGCTCATTCACTGAACTAAATTGTTTTCAAGTCTTCTGAAGTCGTGGGAATTCGATGTTGCATTGAATTCATTTCAAAAGCACAGGATTTTTTTAGTTCACCAAAAAGAAAAGACATTTTGTGTAAAGAAATCGAAAATTTAGAATTCTCAATGAGAGAAAACTTTGAAAAGACACCGTACCACACGCAGGATTGAAAGATAACATTCTATGTATGATTTCTTTGAACTTTTAATGCCTGTATTAGACTCTTTAGATGCAATTTATAACTGGAGAGACACAGAAGCTTCTTGAGATGCAGCACTACCAAAAAGTTTTTGCTTTCCTTACTTGTCATACGTGAAGTATTCGGAGTTGGACTACCACTTAGTAAACACATACAAAAAAATAAACACCGATCTTAAATCTTCTTTAAATATGGCTACTGCTACACAGAAAACTACAAAGTCTGCACAATGATGCTAACAATCACTTTTGTAAGATCTTTCAGGAAACAAAAACTCTTTGTGAAAAACTTGGAGTTATGAATATTCCAAGAATAACAAGCAAGCAAAAATATCGCTCAAATCCATCCATTTTTCTTGAGTCAGAAGATAACAATCGTGTCACTATTTATATTCCGTTCATTGAACTATTTATATCTGAAATGGACATTAGATTCTTACGAAGCACTGATATATTCAAAGGATTTCAAGTACTATTTCCATCATCAAATTCATCATCATTATCTGATCGGAATCTACATCTTCACTTTCTTCTTCATGAGAGACTAGGCTTTCCAAGTCAGACTCTTTGACAATTTTCCTTGCCATAATATAAAATCAATTTTTATTTAACATTTATTACTACTTTATTACCTATTTTTAGACTAAAATATCTGAAAAAATAGAGTAATAAAATATAGTAATATAAATGTAGTAAATATAAATATTGTAATATAATATAGTGCTATAATATTGCAATATAATAGTAAATAATACTAATATATCATAGTCGAACACATATGGGTGATGTTACCGCCATATGGCTGACATGGGTAACATGGCTTCCTGTGGTCTGGCAAATAATTTACTATAAATGCAATTATCTCCACAAATATTTGAAAGATTAAAATATTAAACATAGTGACATGTTTCATGCTCATATATCTCTCAAATTTTTTTTTTATAAAAATTTGTAGCCCCGGGTGAAATTTTACCAAAATTGGCTTGGCAGTTAAAGTGCTAGGAGAATAGTGTATGTGTGGAACCACCTCAGATATGCGATGCATCCTCCGTACAAAGGAGAACACAGCCCAATACACAGAACAAGCAACTGAGGTGGCAAGAAGTTCAGAAAACTCCTCAGAACACCCAACCTATTTGAACCTTGTTTTGAAAGAGAAGTAATGTGATTCTTATAATTAAGGTCACGGCTTTTGAAAGTGTGGGTAAATTAGTCGTAGTTGAGAAAACTGAGAAAAAGGATTGTGTTCCAGACTTTACCGGTGGAGTTATGTAAGTTGAGCATAGAGGTTAAATCTTAGGTCAAATAGTTTGACAAAAAGAATGAGTGTGTTAAAAGGCTTGTCGCATGAGCCCTTCTCAATGAAGGATGTATACAACTGCAGAGTTTAAAGAGCTGTGTCAGTTGAAAAAAAAAGTATAAGAAGAATGACGCAACAATTCTACGAGCAGTAAAATAAACTGGAAAGCGAGAGTGAGAGCAGGAGTGTTGATACGGTAAGACAAAAAAACTTATATTCTACCTTTACAAGTAGAGTTTTGTGAATGGAAGCACTCTAGATTTGCGGTATACTCCATACAGTGGCGAACAACATCCCCATAAAGAGAAAGCAACTGGGATGAAGTGAAGAAATTCCGAAGGCACCTCAGAGCATCCAACCTCTTAGAAGTTTGTTTAGGAAAAGAAGTAATGTGATCCTTCAATGATAGACTGGAAGAAAAAGATACGTCTAAAATATTAAGAACAAACGAAGGACTTAGGGTTGACTGTGAGTTTTGGAAGATGTTATAATTGTGTGGAAGATTTTGTCAAGTAGAAAGATGAAGGAACTGGGGTTTTGAAGTATTGAAAATAGCCATGTATTTCATATGCCAATTAGAAATTCGTAAAAATCAGAGGTTACTTGTTCTAAGGGAACTCTCCAATCATGAGGAAACCATTGGTGGGTGAAACGTCTTTCAATATCATATGAATAATGATGGGTGAAGTAGTCAGCATAGAAGTGGATAGGTAATAACGTATCAGGGAGGATATTAAAGAAAAGTAGAAAAAAGAATTGAATATAGGACAGAACCCTGAGGAGCAACACTATTTACAGATTCAAAGAATTAACAGGGTGCGCTTGCAACATCAGCCATTGAGCTGCCAAAAAAGAAATTACCCGGACGGATACCGAAAAAGATAAATTACAAATCAAAGCTTTGTACCAGACAATCGAAGGCTTTCGATATGTCGAATACCACATCAAAATAGATTACAGCGTGTATATATATATATATATATATATATATATATATAAATATATATATATAAATATATATATATATATAATATATAATAATATATATTATATATTTAATATATATATATATATATATAATATATATATATATATTAGAAACGTTTCAATTAAAATTATTTTACAATAAACTTGGGCATAAACTTCTGTGTACACTTCCTAAGTAGCCCGTATGCTGCAATCGCCACAGAATATATTTATTTATTTTTTTATTTTTCATTGCCCCTGGACTCCTCTTAAATGGGGAGCCCATGCCATTTCCAGGAACCCAGCTACTTCTATTGGGCGGAACCATAGGTCCCTCAGGGAGATGATTTGGTATTGTATTCTGTAGGGTGTGAGGGATTGGGCATTTCAGGAGTAGGTGTACGACAGTTTCTGGCTCGTTCGAGCATCTCTGACAGAGTTGTGGGATGGAATGTGTATTGAGGTTGGACATCTAATGTTCAATCATTCTTTAAGGTTTGGTGCATGGCCGGATTCTTAATTGGAGAGAGAGATTCTGTTGTCTTTCGTGGCAAGTAGGTTTTGTAAGGGGGATATTTTTTTGGAGGGGCGGGTAGTAAGGTTGTGTGCAGGGTATTAGCTGGACGAGTTGTTAAGGTATCTCATGTGTAACATAATGAATATGATATGTAACGGAGGTGTTATTTGGTAGGAGGCGGGTTGAAGTCCTGAAGAGTTCGCCATAATAGAGAGCTGCAGAAGGGGGAGGGGGCATTTCAGGCGATGAGGTGTGTGTTCTTGAAAGTAGTTGTGACAGGGGTGGGAGGGAAGGAAAAGCTTAAGGTTAAGAATGAGAGTACCTATCATATCAAGTGGTCTAGAATTGAGTAGGGAGCTGTGTTTCTTCATGCGATGTCGATAATCAGCGGCGTAGAGTTTTCAAGCAACAGTTATTAGTTCGTTAGTAGCGGCAATGACTTATGTATTTTTTGTTGTAGTTTTACTCTCTTTACTGGTGGAAGAGTTTATGGCAGTGGTAACTAGATCTGTTATCCGTAGTTTTGATTGCTGTTCTTAAAATTGTACTTGATATTTGTGACGTGGGATGTTTCATTTGCTGAAGTTATGCTTGGGATAGGTTCGGAGCTACATCAATTTTCCTGTTGCTGTGCTTATAGAATGTTTCTTGATGGTTGTTGTGAAGGTGAAGTTTGGCATGCTCGGAGGTTATAATCGAGTATTTGAGATGTTATTGTTTTAGAGAGGGATAATGGGTTGTTTTAAGGGTTATTTGTGGGTTGGAGTGATAACCTGGTGTCTGTCCAGTGGGTGATTAAGCGGTAATAGCACATGATTTCTCTTTACAGAGGCTTGGCATTCTATTGGATGTCAGCCAATCTTCCAGATGATTTATGTAAGTCTAATGAGGATTTGTAAGGACGGTGGTGTGGACTGGGGGTCCGAATATCGTCTATGTTATATTTCTGCGTAAAGCGTAATTATTTTTGTTAGAAGATTGGAACGGGAGTGATTATCGGCAGTAATTAGGTGGACCAAATGGGTACAGGATGGCTTCCCTGAGGGGACCTCATTTCTTAAACATCTCCACTGTTTTTTGATTCTGGTGTTTGCCTTCGATACTTGGCTTGTTCGTTCTGATATGAAATTAGATAGCTATTTCTCTTGTAGTTATTATGTAGGGGAGTATTTAATTTTTGCGATGAGGATTAGTGCTGTGGGCTATTTGACTGTCAAAGCTTTATGATGTTTACTGGCTAAGAAGATTAGTTCTGCTGAGAAGTGTTTTGTTTAAGTCATTTACGGATGTTTTGATGTAATGTTAAGTTTAGATGCTGTTGAATTGATAGGAATGAATTTTTTTACAAGCCGTCCGGTTGATGGTATTGGGGAGTGAATGGGTGGTTTGGGCAGAAAAACCACAGAATATATTATATATATATATATATATATGATATTTTTGTTTATGCTTTTATAAGATGTTTTATTTAAATTTTATATAAACTAATTTATTTTTTATTTTTAATTATAATTATTTTATTTACACTCTCTCAAATATATATAACTTATTATTATTTATTATATTCTATAATATATATACTATAATAGTACTATATATATACTGTATATATATAATATATATATATATATATACTCTATATATATTTATATATCGATCAGGACATATAGCTATCTATATATATATAAATTAGTATATATATTACGTACTATTTAGCTCATGTCTGTTATCTGCTTCCAGTTAAGCTTGTCAAGCTTTTTTTTAAAACCTGCGTTTACCGGACAAATAAATTGTACTAAAAGCGCGCAATGGCACCAGATGGGTGTTATTTTAATAATGGAAGTGAAGATTAAGCACTAAACATAAAATGAAATTACGTCTTCAGTTATTTTGAATTTCCATTCATATCTTCATATAGTTTTATCAACTTTTTTTTTTAACCTTTAAAGCTCTCTGGAACCTCGTTTTATTCCCATAGTTTTAAATTTGCACTCTACACCGTTTTATTATTCACTTTTATGGAAAGTGTTCGAAATCCATACAACCGACGATATCATAGGAGGCGGAGGCAGAATAACGTCAGATTATAATATACTATATATATACTAATATATACTATATATAGATACTATATAGTCATATATATCTATATATACAATAATATGTATATATATATACTATTATATATATATATAATGTATATATCCTATTATTAGAAAACGCTTTTATTGCATCGTTATCTCACGTACTTAATAGGGCATAAACTTCTATTGAATAATCCGGTTAATTGGTGGATCGCCAATGACATATGGTGATTGGATATTCGAAATAATATATCTATGAATATAAAATTCTTTGAATATTCCATCATATAATAATCAACTGCTATAATACTATATATATAATATATTACCTATATATTATATATATAATATATATATATATATAATTATTATATAATTATATATATTGTTGACAATTGAGTCAAAACAATTTAAAAAACTTTTATAAATGACATTCACTAAAAGTTGACGTTTCAAAGTACTCTAAAGACAGCTCACGTCCCTCCTCAGAGACTAAAATTAATTTCTAAAAGAATTTAACATTTTAAAAATTTCTAATAACTAGTAGTAAAAAGGTTTACAGAGAAAATTTAATACTGTGTTTTTATAGTTATTTTAAAATTGTTAAATTCTTTTAGAACTTAGTTTTAGTTACTGAGGAGGGAACCGAGCTGGTTTAGCCCGAAACGTCAACTTTAGTAAATTCTTCAATTTCATTAAAATACGTTTTTTTAAAAGTTAGTTTTTTAATTAATTGGTTTATTTGTACTATTAGAGGTCTGAAGTTTTTATGGAGGTGACTCTATTTTTATCATTATATATATATATATATATAAATAGTACTAGGATATATAACTATATACTATTAAAACTTGAAATAATATATTAATGTATATTAATAATATTATACTATTATTATATTACAGGTGATTAATATATATTAGTAATATATATTAGTATTCTTACTCATAGATTAATTTTTTTTTCAAATATATTAGGCAGGACTCTACAATTGTTCCAATATGTGTAAAAACATATTAGTTAAAGTTCTAGTACAACCGGATAATGTTAACCCGTGTCGCATTTGCATATTACATGATTAAGATAAAGTATTGAAAAAAATTAATTCCACATAACTTTAGTAATTTTAAACTAAAAAATCAAATAACAATTATATGTAAACTACAAACTAGGTTTGTTCATTGTTTCGCAAGTTATTCCTGCATTATGTCTTTTACAGGTAGCTGCTCATGCACCTGGAATTCGCCTTCAGAAATATAATAAAGTAAAAAATTAGTACTTTGACTTCTAAAACAACAAAACGTATTTGCCAATATAGGTTTTTAAATGATTTATTATGTTAAAATAATTACAAGCTTATTGAAGTTTTTAGATCTTATACCTTCAAAAGATATCGTTTTTCTTCGTCATTGACTGTAAACCGCTTGTCGAATTCTTCCATAAACTTTACTTCTCGTTCTGCAGTGTCGTTTACCACTTTCACCGAAGCAATAATATAATTTCTCTTCCTTTCTTATAACTTTCTTGGGATTTTCAACTCAGTAGGATGAATTTTTATAAAATATTTGGAAATATGAAATTGTATGATCATAGTTTGAGATCTATTGCCAAATAAATCTAAAGGGAGATTTTTTGCTTAGGACAATTTCCAGTTCATCCACTATAATAAAAGCTTATTTCTCATTTCGCCTTATTTTTCATATATTTTGGGAGCTTGCGACAATATATCTTTCTGTAATAATTTCTTGGCCATCTTCCTTCTTATTTCGTAACTTATTATTTCGTTAAATATGAAGAAAGCTACACATTCCTCATATAAATACCATAAATGGTTAATAATCTCATGAAAAGCCAGCTCTGCTCTAACTTTGTCATTATTCTTGTATTTAACAATTTGCAGTGCGTTTGTAGCGGAAAACCATGCTTTCATATAACATTTTAATATAAAGCAACAATTTCGTCTAGGCGATTTCTCCTCTATTGAGAATGGAACTGCTTCTGGAATAAATAAATTTTCAAGCAATATATTCATTTTTCCATCCATCTGGCTAAGTGAAATGCTCCAAGTCTTCGAAAATGTATACCTCTCAAAGGAATGTCCAAAAAAAAATTATTACTAATTCTAAAAATTCCGGGTAGTTATCCCGAGGTGGTGGTTCTTCAATTTCACTTTATGCATAAATCATGATATTCACATCGTCTTCTTAACCTCTTCATCTCTTTCACATATCAAAAATTGTTCATAGTTTATACCAGGGATGGCAATTTTGGTGATTTTTTTGATTTTTTTTTAAAAAATCAATGTGATTTTTTTTTTTTTTTTTTTATTTTTTTTTTTTTGGATTCGTAACGTCACGCGAAATATAATTCGCAAGTTACAAATTATATATCGCATGACGTTACGAATCTCAAAAAATAGAAAAAGGTAAAAAAAATCAAAAAAATCACATTGATTTTTTTAAAAAAAATCAAAAAAATCACCAAAATTGCCATCCCTGGTTTTTACTCTCAGGTTAATATTTTGAATAAATGTATATCTGGTCCCTTAGATACTGCAATTTGAACTACAACAAAAATCCCCTGAAATAAAAGTTCATAGATATGATGACGAAATGCTAGAAATAAAATATCGTGATTTAAGTTTTTGTTATAAATGGTGACAAGCTCCATTTAGTCGTCCTGTACTGCTTCGGGTTGTGTCAAAAACAAAGGCCTCGACCTTGTCCAATGATTCCCTATTGTAATGTACCGTATACAGCTGATGGCACTTCATTTCCTGTTGCGGATAAAAGTTCATGAACAAATAAAAGTTGTTCAATGTTGGAACCTGTAGCTATCACTGGAAGTCGGTCGACTGATATGCATCCAGTAATATCTGAAGGCAGTTTTGAATCAAAGTGGATATATACGAATTTCAAATTCAAGCCCTCTAATTAAGATTTAACCACCAATGCTGTTTCTTGGCGAAATTTTTCTCTACCCCTCTTAATAGATGAGCGGTTGATAATAAGGTCCTACAATTTAAATTAAGTGCTTCTGCACAAGCTGTTAATTTGTGAACAGCTTCTCTATCGCTTACCTTATACTAATCTAAGGCTGCTGAGAGTCGTGTTATTAGAATCTCTTTCCAAACCTTTTTAGATGATTTACATTCTGTTTCGATTCGTGTATCAAAATGAGAGGAACCTGGATTGGAAAGTTCTATTTACATTTCTGCTGACTCATAATCGTCTGATGAGGAAGAAGACAGATTCTTATGCGGGCGTCGTAAAGGTGGTGGTACGCGGTGACAAGTTCCCTCGAGCACCTGCGGCTGCGGTACCTATAGAAAAGAGATAGAGCACCAACATCGCGCCGCAAAGACAGAGGTTCAAGTGAAGTGGAAAGTACCCGGAACAGTTTATAAGTCTTTGGCCTTGGACTCGACCCTGCAATCCCAAAAGTCGGAATTGAAACCAAGCCCAGATATGAGAGCAGTATTCATACAAGGCGGATGAGGCCCTTGTATGGCTGGAAGTAACTGAGAAGAGGAAAAAAGTATCACAGTCTCTGAACGGAATTCCCAGTTTCTTTGAGACGCCCTAGCAACCGTTGTGATGTGTGGTTTCCAAGACATTTTGTTTATGTTAAGGCCAAGGATGTTTATATTGTCAACAGGAGAGACGAGAACCATCGAAAGAGATAGGGAAAGTTAGAAGGAGAGAGGAGATTTGTAGAAGTTGAGTTTTTAAAGAATTAAATTTCACAAGGTTGAGGCGACACCACCCGGAAATTCTATCCAGATCTGCGAGAATAAAATCGGAAAGATTAAGACGAGAGGCAATTCTAGAAGTAAAACAGGAGCAGAATTGAAATGAGTTGAAGAATGAAGAGGTGATGTCCGAGGTATACGAGTGGATAGAGTTAGATGTGCAGGTGAAGATCATTAATGAAAAGTAAGAATAAAAATAGGAGATAGGACAGAACCCTGAGGAACCCCACAATTGACAGAAAAAGAAGTCGCCCCGTCAACAACAGCCGATATTGAGCGATTTAGAGAAAATTAGACATAAGTAAAGCAAGCAAGAGAAGGAGGAGAACTCAAGGAGGGAGCTTGAAGAGCAATGACGCGTACCATACCCGGTCAAATGCTTTGGATGTCAAGCGCCACCACGGCAAGTCTCCCCATAGTTCCTAAGGGAGGAAAACCATAAATCGGTAAGATGGGAAGAGTATATCGCCAGTAGACCTCAGCGTAGAAAGCCATACTGGCGATCGGAGAAGTGAATGAGATTCCAGATGAGCTAAGAAATAGGAGTTGAGAAGGGTTTCAAAGATCTTAGATGGAATACAAGTGAGCTATAGGACGATAGTTAGAAGGATCAGAGCGGCCACCTTTTTTCGGAACCGGTTGGACATGTGCGTGCTTCCAACACTGAGGGTAAGTGTTAGTATGGAGACATAGGAATATAGTTGAACGAGGGGAGGGGCCAGCACAGCACACCTCCCCTCAAAACACAGGGAGGAATGCCATCCGGCCACTCGACTCCTTACGTTCATAGATTTCAGGAGCCCATGCACCCGATCCAAATGTAATCACAGGCAAGAGCATAGGACACCTGAGAGAGAAGGAGGGAGGAAGAGGAATGCCAGAAGCATCATCAGGGTTGAGTTAGAGGAACATAGAAGAGCCGATTGGCCTTTTCAGTTGGAGATTAGCAACAGAACCATCAGAACGAATAAGAGGAGGAAAGGCAGATTTACAGAAGTTGTTAGAGATGTTTTTGGCAAGAGGCCAGAAAGATTTGTCAGTAGGAGGTTAGCGCACTTTCGTTTGATGAAAGCCCGCTTTGCTCGTCGAAGAGTATCCCTGCAACGATTTCTAGCTGAATGAAAATTAGCAAGAGTGATAGGAGAACGAAATTTTTCCACTCCGCACTGCTTCTAGCCTGAATGGCCAGAAGAGAACAACCACACCCGAACCATGGATTATGAGGAGAGAAGATTTAGTCGAAGAGGAATGAACCCTGCTCATCCATCAACGATTACAGCTCCCACCTTATCGGCGAAGCTGAAGCGTCACCAAGTCAAAGCAGTCATTCCAATTATAGTTAGCGTAGGAAGCAACGCAAGGCCCCCAATCGGCCCGATCAAAGTGCCAGAAAAAACGCGTAGGGCAGGATGGAGCTGTTGGAGAGAAAGTATTAAAATTAAGAGATATAAGGTTGTGGTCAGATTTACCAATAGGAGCGAAGGTGGTGTATTTATAGAGGGAAGGACTAGTGGTGAAACATAGGTCAAGTGTGTTCAAGAATTGGTTGGGACGATTCGGAATGTGTGTGGGTTCTTTAATTAGGTGCTCCAGATCGTTGAGAATACTAAATGATTCGGCCTCCTCCCCACCTAAATCAGTATGAGAGGACCCCAACCATTCAGTGTTGTGTACATTGAAATCCCCTAAATAGAGAAAGAGGACCTCAGTATTTGGGTGAGAAAATATAACAGTCCGTGAGAAGTAGTAAGATATTAAAAAAAATGCGTGAAAATCTGTTCTGTTAGGAGAACAGTAGCAGAAGCACAAGACTATTATCTAAGGCTGCTGAGAGTAGAGTTGTTAGAATCTTTTTCCTAGCTCTTTTAGATGATTTACATCGTTTCGATTAGTGTTATCAAAATGAGAGGAGCCTGGATTGCAAAGTTCTATTTGCGTTTTTGCTGACTCATAATCGTCTGATGAGGAGGAAGACATTCTCATATTCTGAAAAATAAATTTCAAACATCTTAAACAGCTTCAATAAATAATAAAAAAAGGCATCAAAATAAAATAAGAAAATTAGTAAAATCATCACCGCTTGATAAAGTACTTATTAACCAGATGTTTTCGTTTTCTTTCCAGTTACTTTCAGCTTTACGCTGTTCAACGGCAGCAAGCTTCTTGTCGACTCCCAACATACTGCCAATACGACCTTTTTCTCTGCGGAATTATAAATTTTCATTCTTCTATTTGTATCATATTCAGTGCGTTTTCATGAGCTATATCAAACAAATCATCAAGACTGTCTTGAAATTCTTTTTCTCTTTTCTGCATAAATCACTTTTTCACGTTTTACTCTTAGTTTTTCATATAAACTTTTGCACTTTTTAATACAGTCCGAACGGCCCTGTGTTGGTATACGGGCTTTTCTCCAATATATAAGACATTCATCAATAACCAGAGATGCACTGTCATGCACGTTTAACTTCACGCATGTTGTAATATAGAACGCGTAAAACATCTCCCCGAGATGGCAACTTACTGCCGGTAATTTGAATTTTCGTTGATCCAAGAAGAAATATTGGCTTCCTTGACATTCTCAAATAGTATTATGAACGTTTACACAAATACTATAATATAAAATCCTCACAGCTAATACAATTCAAGTACAACAAGCAACGTACACCTTCCACGCAAGCAATATAACGACTGAGGAAATTTCCAGTTCAATAAAATAAATTAAAAACGTTGGCAACTTTCGGGGACTGTGCGACACGTGTTAATATCAACTGATTTGTCTTAAAATTTACACAGAAAACATTTTGATAATAAGGAACATTTTTAGAGGGTCTGCAAAATATATATATATATATATATATATATATATATATATATATATATATATATATATATATATATATATATATATATATATATATATATATATATATATATATATATATATGCGTTTTAAATGCTTTAAAAATCATAAATCAAAGTAAAATTAATTAATTAAATTTATTTTCTAAAAAAAATACTATACTTGAAAACCTAATTACAGCAGTAATTTAAATTATTTTTTTGAGGCGACTTATTTTAATCTCTTTAATTAAAAAAATAAATAAACTTCAAACATTATATATATATATATATATATATATATATATATATATATATATATATATATATATATATATATATATATATATATATATATATCGATATGTATATATATATATATATATATATTTCAAAGAACTATATAAATTTTTTTATAAACAAATAAAATTGTGCCATTTTGTGGATTTTCAAATTTTTATATATATATATATATAGTTGTTTTTTACAAGAAATTTTTATTTTGTTCTATAAATATATATTATATATATATATATATATATATATATATATATATATATATATATATATATATATCTATATATATATATATATATACAGTCAAAATTAACGCACCACAAGGATACGTGGTGAAGGAAGGGTAGAAAAGGTTGAAGAACGCGAAGACACTTTATTGGACAATGACAATAACATGGTGGATTCCTCCCCACAATCGCAGGTTGATAGAGTTTGAGGCTAAGGTGCAGCCAAAGGGTCTCGCAGTAGGGTTTGGATGTTCGGCGCTGCAAACACAATATTGGTACGTACGGCGACGGCTGCGGGGGTGTTCTGTCTGTCTTAATACCGTGTATGACCCCCTCTGGCACGGATGACTGCCTGACACTGTCCTGGCATGCTCTCGATGAGTGGGCGAATGTCCTTTACAGTACTTTGATCCCATACGTCGTGCAGTGCCTGTCGCAGGTCCAGGGGGGTCCGTGGAGGGGGTTGCAGCTGTCGGATCCGACGTTTCAGGATATCCCACAAATGTTTGATTGGCTTGAGGTCCGGACTATATGCTGGCCACTCCAATGCCGTAATTTGAACCGTTTTAAGGTAGTCGTTCGCACATTGGGCCTTGTGTTGTCTTACATTGTCATGCATTAGGATGAAAGATTCACTGATGTAGGGGGCATATGGTTATAGGATGTCTGTGATATACCTTACGGCTGTAAGAGTGCCTCCATCGAAGATGTGCAACTCCGTAGGCCCCAATAAAGAGATGCCTCCCCAGACCATAACCGACCCACCTCCAAACGGCGGCACCTGCAGCACATTGCATTGTACGAACCTCTCCGTCGGTCGTCGGTATACTCTAGCACGCCTTACCGATAAAGGCGTACCAGAGACACTGACTCGTCCGTAAAAGGCACCTTTGTAATCGTCCAGCCGTCCAATGGATGTGTTCTCGGGCAAATGCCAGTCGTGCCTTTCGATGTGCCGTGGTGTGCGGTGGACCTATGGCAGGCCACCGGGGCCGGTAATTAAGTTCCGAAAGGCGTCGACGCACTGTATTGTCACTCACCCTGGTGCCGAGTACCTCCGCCAGCTTTATATGCAGATATCGTGCCTTTGCGTGGCGCTCTCGTAATTCACGCAGACGTATAAATCGGTCTTCAACTGGTGTCGTGCCCTGGGCGTACCTTGTCATCCCCGGCGATCATGTGTCAGGGTTTCCTGGTACCGTTGGACCACCCGTGCAATCGTTGTGTGCGCTACACCGAACCATCGACCAAGTGCCCAGTACCCGTGTCCTTCGGCGTGAAGTGAATTTCGATTCTGGATTTATCATTGAAATGAGATGTAAAACATCTATGGAAGTAATTATTTCGACTCTGAAGTTATGAAATGTGGAATGACGATGTTCTTGTACTTTTGATGAAAAAGTGGCCAGAAATAAGTATTTAAAAAAGTTTTAAATAATTATCAAAATAGCAGAGTTAACCATAAAACCGCCTTAGTAAAAATTTTCTCTATGTAAAAGAAATTGAAATAAGATGTAAAACTTTTTATTTGACAATACTTTTTCCTTACTTTACAATCTTAAATTCCAATTTATATGTATAATTTTCTAGTATATGCTAATATAATGTTGTTTATTTTTGTTATTGGAATATAATGCCTTTTTTTTTACTATTTGGAATATTGGGTAAATATATATTTGATCTTTGTGTCCATTTTTATTATGGGAAATAAGTTCACGCATTTATGTTTTTTTATGTATTTTTAATTTTGGTGGACCTTCCACAAATCTCGATTATAACAAGACATTCATATATATATATATATATATATATATATATATATATATATATATATATATATATATATATATATATATATATATATATATATATATATATATATAATAGCATATATACTATCTTCTAACTGCTGATATATATATATATATATATATATATATATAATTTTTGTTGTAAAAAAAAATCCTTTACAATTCTGCATAACAACGAAATGTGAAAATATATTAAAATGTAATTTTTAATAAAATAGCCAAAATAAATTTATTTTTTACTCCTTTATCTTATAAAGGTAACTTAAAAAAAGGTTCTAACTATTTTATTATTAATAGTTCATTAGGCTTTAGTAACTAGCGTAAATACATAGCTTACTAGAAGGAAAGAGGCGATTCCAACAGAAAATTTGACTTAACTAACCTGTCTATTTAGGTCTTTCAACGTAAAAGGAGTCATTACGAAAGCCTATCAAGAAAACCTCAACCTAAACCTGTGAAGTGGAGAAAGAAGAAGAAAAGATAGCAACAAGCCCTCGACTTTAGAACTACCATCCAATAAACCTCCTTCTCATAATTTGCAAGGTATTTGCTAAGATCTATGAAAAGAGATAGTCATTGGCTCATATCTAAGGCGTTCAACAAATCAATGAAACATTGAATACACAATGCCGCTGTGCATAACCTTTATGTGTAGGCGTTTGATTCAATAACAAAGACAGCCATAATTGACACACTTTGCAACCAAAAAATGAATACAGCTTATATAAGAATGTTTCAGTCAATATACGAAGAGGCAACTGCAGCCGTCACGGGGATTCAATGTCCTCTCTACTGTTTTCATCCTGTCTTGAAGTTTTTTGGAAGTTGGAATGGGATCAGGAGGGAGTGAAAATTTATGAAGTCTACTTAAACCATCTCAGCTTGCAGATTACATTCTTTTCCTATCAGAAAACACGGAATAAATAAAGAGGCACATACTGGAGCTGCATTTGGCAGAGTTAGTGTGATCTTTAAGAACAAACTACCACTATGGCTTAAGAGAAAATTGTTCAACTAAGTTATTTTGCCCGTTTTGAATTATGGAAGCAAGAAACATTAAGGGACACTGGGTCATGGAACGGTGTATGCCCAGCCATTACCAGAGACAGAAACTATACCTAGATCAAGAAGAGGAGACAAACTAAGTTATAAGACACATTATCAAGAAGGTAACAAGTTTGCTGAAAGAAGTAGGTAGTTTTCATTAAAGAAGAATGTGAAGATTAGGTGAACCAAATTGATCCTAGAATGAAAATCATTCGGTTTAATCCCAAAAGCAAAGATCAAAAGACAAGATGGGTGGAGTAAGGGTAATCAAGTTTGCTTGATCAGATTAACAATGGAAAGCTCAAAGAGAGTATTGGTTGGAAACATGCTGAAGTGGATAGAGGAATATATATATATATATATATATATATATATAGCTATATATATATATATATATATATATATATTTACTAACTATATATATATATATATATATATATATATAATCTCTTATATATATACTGCTATATATATATGGAGTCCGTGGGGAAGAGGCCACTTGCAAGTGGAGAGATCAGCCTCTTTGTAGGCGGAAGAAAGCTTGGTCTATTTGTAGGCATTAGGGAGTTCGGCCTCTTTGTAGGCAGGAGGTGCTGGGAGTTCTTTTTCCCCGACTAACAGGTCTTGTAGGTTTGAAGGAGGGCTTGTATTTATTTCTTCTTCTTCTGCCTGTTCCTCCACTTCACTGGTCGCTGTAGCTGTTTTCTTGAAGTGTCTCTTTCGTAGGTATAATAAAACTCATATTGTGATTTGGATAGAATAAATCTATTGAAACTCTTTCACCTATATTTAACAACCTCGCACACTTAAAACAATATTTTAATAGCAGATTTTCAACTTCGTTATGTTACTTCCTGCACACATCCAATTTTAAGTCTAATTCATCGCAAATTATAATTTCATCACTAAACATGTTATTTTTTTAATAAATAATATACATAAAAAGGTGCAAAATGCTACAAACATTATATTACACAATATTTTACATTATTTCATACAACTCAAATGATAAAATACCCAAAAAGAGCTTTAAAAGCACACTGCATTTTCTCTCCGACAAAAAATAAATAAAATAAATAAAATATGTATGATTATACAGAAAACTTGTCGGATTAACTTTCCTATTTTCTAAGCATTTTTAAAACAAAGTATAATACTATTTATTTTTAATTTTATATAAAAATATATTTTATAACAAAATAAATATATAATCATTTACTGGGAATAAGTATTTTATTTAGCATCAATTTATGAACACAAAACTTTAATTTAAGTTTTACAAAAATGCGACGTATATTCTAGTTCCGAGATGATATTGGTGCATCTCAAAAATCGTTTTCTTTGAATACTCGGGTATATATGGAAAATATATTTTATCCGTAACTTTACTAAAACACTTTTTTTTCTATAAACAATTATACAAAATAACAATGAGAAACACTCATTGCCTATGGACTTACCATAAAATTATCGTTACCCTCCATCCAACATTTTATCCAATGATCCTTTTCTAAACAAAAAAATTATTAAAATTTTTTTACAATGTTCATTATTATCTTTCATTTCATTTTCTCTCTCTGGACATATTTTCTCTAACTTCTCTTTCCTCATTAATGTTATAGAACATATCCGGAAACGATTAAATTTATTTATAACAGGAGATTTAATTACCTGATTTCGATGCCTTAATAAAATATAATGTTTAGCTTTTCAGGGTATTAAATGATTCACATCGTTTACCTATTCCCAAAGCTGTGATTGAATCTTTTAACAAGATCAATGTTATATATATATATATATATATATATATATATATATATAATATATATATATATATATATATATGATATATATTATATAATATAATATACAGGCAAAAGTTGTATATTATGGAATTTTGAAAGAAATTAAATAAAATAAAAACTCTAGCATGTCTAATGCAAAGTTAATGCAAATTCCGCAGACTTTAATGTGAGGAAGATTATATACAGAAGGAAAAACAGAGATGGCAAAGAATTCCCCACAACAGATGTGAATGGGAGCGTATAGTTTTTGATCTCTACTTAGATTCTTGTGAATAAGCAGCACTTATTGTGCTATGAGGTCGGAGAATGTCTCATGTCTCTCAATAATTATATTAATCTGCCATTGTAGCACCAATAGGAAAGATTGAGCGCCAACCCTGCATCACAAGGCAAAGAATGTAGAGAGTCGAAAAGTAAAGTAGAGTAAAGTCTTTTAACTTTACCCTATCCAAACTTTTGTTGAACTAGAGCCCATCCCACCAGAATAAGGACAGTACTCCATACAAAAGAGGATTTTTCCCTTAATGTTGGAATAACTAAATGAATGAAAAGTATTCTTACAAAATGAACAGGATTCTGGGCTTTTGTTAAAGAAAAGCAATCTAATAAGGGTATGGGAAGCAATTTAAATCTGTTTAAGTTTTAATAGCTAATTACTTTTTAATCTAGCGTGAGAAGTTGTTAAGGAAAGGATGCTAATTTGAAATAATTTTTTATCGGTTTAACAACTATCTCCCTCCCTCTGATACACACACAGCCAGTGGTAAAGACAGATTAGATTTTAACAATATATATAGTTATATATATAATATATATATATATATATATATATGTTATATATTATATATATTATATATATTATAGAGAGAGAGAGAGAGACGAGAGAGAGAGAGAGAGAGGATTAAATAAACCCGAGGTAGTGGCAACTAAGAGTCATAGGGCCCCCCCGCCAATGAAATGGGCCCCTTGCGACCATTACTATATATATATATATATATATATTATATATATATACTATATATATATATATATATATATATTTATATATATTATATATATATATATATATATTATATATTATATTAGTGATGGACGATTAATCGTCCGTCATCGGCAAATTTTCGACACCTTTCTCTAATTGAAAAATATTAAGAATTTTTAACTAATAGTAAAAACTCAGTAATAATAGTAATTATATATACTATATATATAATAATATATATATATATATATAATATGATATATATATATATAATATATATATATATATATATATATATATATATTATATATATATATATTATATACCATTTTGCTTATGGTTTGTATGACATCATTGCCTAATGGTTCGCCTTTCTAGTTATGCGTTCTTATCCACACTCATCCTCCAGACAAACATATCATATAACACAACTTATATTCACACCCCCTCTTCTAGACAAAACATCTTAGCAGACATCCCTATTCTTTTTATATCCAATTACGTGTAGGGAGAAAAAATTGGCCACATCGTAATTGTCCTGCGTGTCGTGAGGCGACTAAAGGAACGTGGTGTTAGGGTTGGCTGCCTATACCACTTATCTTTTGCCAGGAATGCTAATGCCTGCCTCGGAGAAGGTTGTGATCGCAGTAAGCGCCCTGCTATCCTTCGGCGAAAATGTTATGAATCGTATCTGTAATTGAAATGTCAGAGGAATAATGTGAGGAGATGAGGAGAGAGGTGATGGATGTTATTTGAAGGGAAAGGGCAAAATTTGATTTGCTCGCTGTGACTGGAAACAAAGATGAAAGGGAAACGCGTGAAAATGAGTTGGTTTGGATGTGAAATGGTAGTTTGTGCTTGCGTGGAAAGGAATGAGAGGGGGATATAAGGATTTGCAATTCTGAATGAGTGGGTTGTGG
The DNA here is from genome assembly GCA_015478945.1 of Trachelipus rathkii. Lineage (NCBI taxonomy): Eukaryota > Metazoa > Arthropoda > Malacostraca > Isopoda > Trachelipodidae > Trachelipus > Trachelipus rathkii. The sequence continues at coordinate 68,559 of JABUQX010029393.1, read as the reverse complement.
TAGAGAGCTATGGTAGGTTTTGTTTGTGGAGTACTAGAATTCTAAAGGTTTAAATTTAAGTTTGAAAAGTATTTGTGGTGTTTGCGAGAATATGATCCATCTGAGGTAATGTTGAAAAGAGTGTCATTTTCTGGGATAATCTGAATGATGTTTTTGAGATGGGGGAATAGGAGATTCAGTTCATTTGCCACATATCTGCACCCATTCAAGGATATTTTTATTTACAGTTCGTCACACACTCACGGGACAGAGCCCTGATTCAAGGAGGGGTGTAGTAACTCTCAAAAGTTCACCCTCTAGCGCAAATTTACGCATATGAGCAAGGACGCAGGCTTTAAAGTGAGGAGATTAAATTCAGTAGAAATACAAGAAGACGGAAGAGAATTCCACAAAACAAGAGGTGGTGGGAAAGAGGGAAAGCACCACAGCAAAACTAAACCTGGAGTTTACAAATGTCAACAACAATACTTTCGTGCGCAGATACGCACCTTATTTGTGTTACGAAGGCACGTCGTAAAGGTGGTGGTACGGCCGGTTGATAAGTTCCCTCGAGCACTTGCCGCTGCGGTACCTTTAGGATAGAGATAAAGCCAGTCAAAGGCCAAAAGACTTAGAGGGTCAAGTGAACTGGAAAGTACAGAAACAGTTATAAGCCTTTTTGCCGTTGACTCGACCCTGTCAAAAGCCGGTTGAAACAGAGCCCCCACCCCAGATATAGAGAGCAGCTACTCACATACCATGGCGGCGGATGAGACCTTTGATATAGCGGAGCAACTGAAGAAAAGGAGGAAGTCTCACAGTCTAAAAAAGAACTTCCAGCTTCTTTGAGCCCGCCCTAGCAACCGTCTATGTGAGTTGAGGTTTCCAGAATTTTTTTTTGTTCATGTTAAGGCAGTGGAGGTTATATTGTCAACGGGAGAGCGCACGACCGCCCATCGAAAGAAACAAAAAAGTTAGAAGGTATTTTGGGAGAAGGAGATTTGTAAAGTTGGGTTTTTAAAGAATTGAATTTCCCAGTTATTTCTATCCATCAGCGAGAATTAAAGGGAAGGATTTAGACGAGAGGGCAATTTCAAGTTAAAAGTGGAGTAGAATGATATGAGTTTAAAGAATGAAGGGTCGAGTCATCGAATTTACGAGGGAATAGAGTTAGAGGTGCAGGATGAGAAGATCATTAATTGAAAGTAGAATAAAGTAGCAGATAAGACAGAACCCTGCAGGAACACCACTTATTGACCAGAAAAGAAGTAGAAATCGGCCCCCATCAACAACAGCGATATTGAGCGATTTAAAAGAAAGCTAGATATAAGTAAGCAAAGAGAAGTAGGAAACCCAAAGGAGGGGAACTTGGAGAGCAGAGACGCGTGCCATACGTCAAATGCTTTGGATATTGTCAAGCGCGGCACCACCCAAGTCTCCCCGTAGTTCCTAAGATGAACAAACCATTAAATCGGTTAGACTGGAATGAATATCGCAGTAGACTTCGCTTGCACGAGGAGGCGTACTGGCGATCGGAGTAGTTTCCAGCATGATCTAAGAAGCTGACGTTGAGAGGGTTTCAAGAGTCTTTAGATAGAATACAAGTGAGAGCTTAAGGGCGTAGTTATTAGAATTATCAGAGCGGCTTCCTTTTTTCGGGAATAGGTTGGACCATGTGAGAGCTCCAACATGGAGGGAGTGGAAAGTGCTAGTATTGGAATAGAGAATATAGTTGAGCGAGGGGCGGAGAGATTAGCCTTTTCAGTTGGAGAATTAGCAACACAATTATCACAGATTGAATAAGAGGAGGAAAAGGCAGATTTACAGAAGTTTGCTAGAGATGAAAGACTTTGTCAGTAGGGAGAACCAAGGAGGTTAGCGCCTTTCCTTTGATGAAAGCACGCTTTGCTCGTCGAAGCAGTATCCTGCAACGATTTCAGCTGAATGAAAATTAGCGACGAGAGTGATAGGAGACGAGAATTTTTCCACACCCGATAGGCACTCTCTCTAGCCTGAATGGCAGAGAATATAGCAGCATCGAACCATGGATTATGAGGAAAGAAAGGTTTATTTTTAGAAGGAATGAATGAGGAAGAATTTAGCTGAAGAAGGAATGAACTGCTCATCCCATCAACGATTTTAACAGCTCCTCCTTATCTTTAAATCTTTATACCTCCATCATTATTCCTTATTGAGGTAGCCAATTTGCTATCATCTGCAAACTATGGCAAAACCTGTTACATTTAATCCCTGTCTAAATAATTTTATTACATGTATTGAGGAACAGCCCACTTGCTTGACTAAAGAAATTCGTTACGGACCCACAACATGTCTCCTCATTTCCATTAATAAATACTTTTCATTTTCATTGATTAAAACTATTATTATATTATTATGATTATTATTATTATTATTATTATTATTTAGATTATTATTATTGTTATTGTTATTGTTATTCATTATTATTAATTTTATTATTATTTTTTATTTATTATTATTTTATTATTATTATTCATTAATTATTTATTATTATCATATTATTATTATATATTATATTATTATTATTATTATTATTTGAGACTAAGGAATCAAAAATCTTTTGATCGCTAAAAAATAATTTTCAGGGAGGTTGAAACCCTGACCCTCCTGTCGACAGCCTTATATAATAATATAATAATCAATAAATATATTATAAATAATATATATATATATATATATTATATATATATATATATAATATATTTATACTTATATATATATATCTATATATATATTATAGAGAGAGAGAGAGACGAGGAGAGAGAGAGAAGAAATTTTTAAAATAGTTTTTTTTCAATTAATCGCATCGTCATCGTCATCGGCAAAATTTTGCTGTTTAATCGTCATTCGTCATCGTGCATCGGCCAAAAAATTATCATAATCGTCCCATCACTAATATATATATATATATAATATAATATATATATATATATATATATATAATATATATATATATATTATATATCATATAATATATATATATATATATTATATATTTATATATATATGATATGTATATATATATAATTAGTACTTTTTATTGGAGAAATTAGATATTTGCTTAAAAAGTAATGACATTTTTTGGAAAGAGTATGTAAAAATGAGCTATAAGATGTTTCTTTAATTAAAATTTTAAGGGCTTTTGTTTGATTTTGAATCAAAAACAAATTACTTAGGAATTATTGGTTCATTTTTTTATTTGATAATATGGTATATGGTTCGAATTATGTATGGAACAAAAGTATGGCCAATGGCCCCGCCGACCTTCGGCGGCAACCTCCATCCGTGGTCAACAATTTTCGCATACGCTGAGGCATAATTTGATGCTTTCTATGCCGTTATGTGCCGAATTATTCATCCTTTAGCTTCTTGAATATGTTGGCTGGCCTTATCGACGTACACCTTTTCTTTCAAATAACCCCAAAGAAAGAAGTCCAACGGTTTCAAATCACAATGATATTGGCGGCCAATTGACATCGCCACCACGTGAGATACACGGCCACTTGAATTTTGTCGGCAAAAGAGCCATGTGTTTCGGTTAGCTGTGTAGGCAAGTGAGCGCCGTCCTGTGAACCACGATATCGTCCCATTCCATACCCTCTCCAATTCGTGCCATAAAAGTTCGTTATTATCTCACGATAGCGAACACCTCCACAGTAACTGCCTGACCGGCCTCATTTTGGAAAAAATACGGGCCAGTCGATGCCGCCAGCCGATAAACCGCACGGAACAGTCACTCTTTGTGGGTGCATTGGTTTTTCGACAATCACTCTTGGATTATCGTTCGCCCAAATGCGGCAATTCTGCTTATTGACGAATCCAGTGAGGTGAAAATGTGCCTCATCACTGAAGATGATTTTCTTCGAAAACTTGATCATCCACTGTTGCCATTTCTTGCCACCATTCTGACCATTGACGACGTTTTGTATGGTCCAGAGGCTTTAGTTCTTGAGTCAATTGCACCTTGTAAGCGTTTAAATGCAAGTCTTTATGCATAATGTTTATCAACGACGAGCGTGAGAGGTGCAATTGTTGGCACGACGACGAGTTGAAGTGGATGGCTCCTCAGCCACACTATCGCGAACAGCAGCAATATTTTCTGCAGTACGAGCGGTACGAGCATGCACTGGTCTTTTCAAATCTCCTACAGACCCGGTTTGCTCAAATTTTTTCACGATTTTTCCGATTGTACGTAAAATTTATAAATTCGAATTTGACCAAAAAAATCACGAAGTGCACGATTGTATTTTGATTTGAACGCCCATTTTCATAATAAGCCTGATTAACTTTAAACACGTTCGCTTCCTTGTGTATCTTTCCAATGGATTCAAGCTGAGTCCCCTCGGTAATTGAGCTCACGTGAGGATTACCCTTTCAGTAAAAAAATTGACGTTTAGGTGTGGTTCACATTCAGCATCGGCCCATACAATTTAACCACCCTTTATTAAAGACTTTTCACTTTTTTGTACACAAATAAATCAAATTCTCAGAAACATCTTTTTACATTCTGCTTCCAAATGCATTATTACTATTTTTACTTAAATATCTAATTTCCCCCTCCCCTCCTCCAAAAAATAAGAGAATGAATCTTTAAATTGATATATAATATATATATATTATAATATATATATATATATATTATATATATATATATATATGATATATATATATATATATATATATAATAATATATATATAAGAATTATAGAATAGAATTTTAACTTACCAAAATTCGTGAATATCTGTTCGGCTTGTCAAAATATTCGAAAGAATGAATGCTTTATAGTTTACCAAAACGTTTTGGGCTCATTGCCATGAATTTATTAACCACTTCTTTCAGATCAAGAGTACGACATGTTTCATTTTCAATGCTTAATAAAGCCAATGCACTTAGCCTTGTTTTTGTCATATTGTTCCTTAAAAAAGTTTTTATTAAATTTGAGCTTGAAAACGACCTTTCAGCTGTTGAAGATTTACTGGTAACATCAAATACAAACTGAACTGCTGCTGTAGACAAGTCTGGTAAGCTACTTGCTAAGCAGATGTTTTCTACGAATAAAAAGTTTGCTAAATCTTTAATAGTTACCATATTTTTCATTTTCATTTCTGTATTCATTAATGCTTTGAAGGTGATTAATTGTTCATCATCGGAGGGATAGCTCTACATAGCATTTTTCTACCAGCGTTGTACCCTTTTCTTGGCAACTTTTCATTTCGTAGCTTTGCTATTGCTGCAGGAGCAAGAAATGAGAAAAATTAAACTCATTAAACATTGTTCATCGCTAATGAAACGAGTAGTTATCTGTTCATTTTAAATATATCAAGAGATTTATTTAAAACCCTTATTCTTAAGGCTTTCAATGGGTCTTCAATTTCTTTCATAAGATAAAAGCATCATCAAAAAACCTTTTAATCTGTTTTTTGACGTCTGGAAGTAATTTTTGCTTCAATGTTCCAAAGATGTGCTAACTCCGTAGTTTCTCGCACTACATCTTCAAATTTGTGCTTAGCTCACATAAGTTTGATTTTGCTTGTCCCAATAGTTAAGTTGCTTTCTGAAGATTTGTATTTGGACTTTGCAATATTTTGAGACAACATTGATGCAATTTCCAATATTTTACTTTGAAAACACAAGAAGAGAATAAACTCAAACATTTCTAACTGCTTCCTGAGACCAAGGGCTTCGTTTCTCTCACTTGACTTCTTACTCATAAATATCACTTGAGTAAGGAACTGGTGGAAATACTTTTTGAAAAAATTTTTTTTTGACCTAGTAAGGAATCAATTACTTGGATGACCACCTAGTTGGACACAATTTTTAGTGTTTTTTGTGATGCATTCGTATTGTTGAAAGGCTGTTAATTCCTTCCCACCAGAGCTGTATTAAACTGAGACATCCATACTTATTTTTTCAGATTTGTCATTAAAGTTTTTGAAAGAGCCATTATATCTTTTACAGAATCATTAAGAAATAAAAATTTAAATTATGAGCTGCACTATGAATGTATTCTGCATTTGGAATAATTTTCTATATACGATCCTGAAGTCCTGAATATTTCCCTCGCATATTTGCTCCTCCATCATAGCCTACTTTAATGTTTTTGTTATCTAATACCTTAATTATTTGTTTTTTCAAAGTTTTCGGTACTGTTCTCTGTTATGTAATAAAAAACCACAATTTTTCTTCAGGGCAGGTGCAACTATTTCTTAGGGCACGCCCCAATTTTCACCCCCCCTAAAATGGAATAAAAATCGGAATTTTCAGCAGATTTTGACACTATAAACACCAAACTGCAGCTTTTTTTGCCCTCTAAAACGTTGTTTGCGGGTGTTTTCTGTGCAGTAATCATTTTTGTTCAGATTTAAATCTTTTCCAAACCATGATTTTTGTACATTTTTCGCCATTAAATTACAGAATTGTTTTCTGAAATGACTTCAAACTTGAAATATGAATAGATAGGTCCCTTACACAATATAAGTCAAAAGAGAATTTTTTCGATATTTGAGTTTCTGTGCTAAGGCGTTATCCCAATTTCCCAACCCACTTTTTTGGATTTTGAAATGAAAAATTGCGATAATTTTTTTCCTGTTCGGGCGAGGTGGATGAAATTTTCAGGGCATATGTAGTCGGAAGAAATGCACATTTTTTACTTAGAATAATTTCTTTGTATATCCAATAGTTTTGGATTTGTTCTTGGAACAAATTTTCAACAAAAAATTTTTTTGAAAATTTTCTTTTGAGTATACAAAAAAATATCTAAGTAAAATAAAAAAAGATGAATCTCCCCCGATTATACAAGCCCTGAAATTTGATGTTGACCAGACGAGTAGAAAAAAATTACTCAATTTTTCACTTTTCCAGAAATTCAAATGTTTGAAAAAATGAAATATTGGTATATATATATTTTTTTTATACTTGTCCGATCAACATCAAATTTTCAGGGCTTGTATAGTCGGGCGAGATGCATCTTTTTTACTTATATATATATATATATATATATATATATATATATATATTATATAAATTTTATATTTATTTTTATATATATATATAAATATATATAGATATTATATATATATTATATATATATATATATATAATTATATATATATATATAATATATATATATATATATGTTGTGTAAATTATGTATTTTTTCATATTTCATTTATTATTTCGTTTGTTTGCTCTTCGCAATTATGGGCCCCTTTTTCTGCGTGGGCCCCCCGCACCGCGGGGTCTGCGGGGCCGTTAGTTACGCCCCTGCTTGAGGTAATAAATCTTCAAAGCGATTAGATCATATAATATTTTTATTAAATTATAACCAATTCACATTAAATTATTAACAATTATTATCAAGCTTTCATGAGCATGATCGCCTCACTTCTTCGGGACTGAACTGATGTGTTTTTAATTCTTGATGATTTTGACTATTAAATTTGTTGTTATTTGGTCGATCTGGCTACTTCATAGTGATGAAATTTTCTTGGTTAAACTTTTTTAGCATTTTGTTGAGAGAGATCGATTCTTTTAGGTAAAGATTTGTGATATCGTCCAGAAGAACTTCACCTCTTTGTAGATTGAAATTTTTTGTGTTTTTTATTATAAATGATTATGAGTTTTCTGTTTTCGGTGTTTGGAATAGGTATTATGATATTAGCAGAGTTAGTATCAATTTTATGGTTATTATTTTGTCGATGTTGGACTTATGAAGATGATTGTTTATCGTCCTTTAGATCGGATTTATGTTGATTGATTCTAATTTTAAAGTTGTTGGTTTCGCCTATATAAGTGTTTGAACAGTTTTCACAATTTATTATGTAAATGCCTGCTTGAGTATTTAGGTTATTGTCTTTAGGTTTTAAAACGTGTTTTAGTACTATATTGTTAGATTTGACTGTGTTTATGTAATTAGGGATGTAATTATGAATTAAAATATTATAATATGATCTAATCGCTTTGAAGATTTATTACCTCAAGGGTTTATTTAATCAAAACTAATAAACTACGAGAAGGCAGTAGTTTCATAATATATATATATATATATATATATATATATATATATATATATATATATATATATATATTTATAATATATATATATATATATATATATATATATATATATATTTTAGCTAATGTACAGGACCCACCGAGGCACACAGAGAAGCGGCAACACTGGATTGAGTAATCGACTCCGTGGCTGGGTCCTGGCTTGTACATATTTTAAATGTCAGAAAATTTGGATGGCGAAATGAAAATTCAGTCAAAAATAAATAAAAAACTAAATAAAACGATTTTCTTACATTTTAAATAGTCCTAATATTACATAACAAAATCATGTATTTTAAAGAATATTCAGTTCTTGAAGATAAGAAAAAATAGTTACTGTTAAAGTGGGAGGATTCAGATAAGATTTGGGATAACCTTTTAGGTGTTATGAACCATAAAGTAGGAAAATGACTACTGCGTATTGGGTCCAGTTTGGGACAATTAATGAAGATATGGCGACGACAAAATTTGCAGATGGGAGGAGGGTCCCGTGACATACAGTGGCTGTGAATGATATTGGTGTGGCCAATGCGGAGGCGTGCAGGTGTCACCTCTTGTAAGCGCTTTCGTCGGTGAGAGGAAGACCACTCACCATCGGCATAATATTTGCTAGTTAACTCCCGATATCACTCATTTACAACACCTTGCAGTAAGACGGAAGGCCCGGTCGGAGAGCAGGATCAATAAAGCTTTTGATTTCGTCGTGCGACGACCTTGTCTCAAATAACATCCGGGAGGCACGTGGAACAGCTCTGAAAAAAGGGGCGGACATTTTGACCTCTCTGTCAGCGGATTTCCTTGCCAGTTACCCTACATGACGAGGGGGGCAACATAGTATGGATTTGTTCTTGACGGTTAGCGGCAGCCGAAGAAATTGTTGGTACAGTGGTTACCATTGATATTTTTAGAATAAATGGGTTTTAAGGAAAGGGTGCGCACAGAGAATCTGAATAAAAGAATATGGTGTTTCGTTCTAAGGAATAGAATTCGAGAAAGGGCAATTATTACAAGCTATATAATTCTGGCCGTAAAATTGAAGGCCATGATGGGGGAGAGGTTACGATCAGGAAAGAAGCAGACGCACCCACACCGTTCCCTGTTTTAGAGAGCCATCAGTAAACACGAGTAAATTCACTGCGAACTGCGGAATGCAACAGGAATATGCTTTAACAAGGCAGCAGAGGCTGGCTAGATTTGGAGGAAAGTCAGGACAGGCAAAATGGTTGGGAACAGGAGAATAGCTAGTTGGTATAACCTTCGTCATAAATTAACCCGGGGACCAGTTGCTTGAAAAAGGAAATTGAAGAAGTTAAGGATGTTATAAACTGTTCGAAATGGCCAGATAATTAGGATTTCTGAGGCTATCTGCCGCAAAGTGTCAGAGCAGACGCTATGGAGGGTTTGAGAAGAGAAAATACGTCCGTGCACATGATGTAACCCCTTCGAAGAGAAAGTGGCATTACATAAATTCAACTTCAAGGCTCACCGGGGACGATCGGAAGGCTCCAGTTAGAGATACAGATAGCCTCGATTTGAACGGATATCTACCGGGTTTTTATTAGATATTGGAGGGCTTGACCATATACTACATTCGTTATAGTCCAGTTTCGTTCGGCATTAGGGCGAATATAAGAAACGAAAATGATAGAGCGTAAAAGTGACTTGAGATTAAGCACCCCAAGATTTTTGAGGCGAGATGACTTAATAGGTCAAGCACGCAATGACAAGTCGTTTTCAGGTGTTTAATGTGCGGTGCCTATGTTAAGTGATCATCTAGAATGAGTCATAGAAATTTGACTTGAAGTTACCGGAAGGGGCGAACCATATAAGGTTATGTTTCGCGGGGAAAGGCAGGGTTCTTCGATTCCCTTTTTACTTAAAAAGTCACTGTTGAGGTTTTGTGTTGGGTGGAGAAATTGGGAGTTACCTACCTCATTGTGAAATATTCTCAATAGCTAGTTGATGTTGCCGTTCAAGAAAAGACAGCCTGGCACCGGCTATATATAGCGCCATTATGTCGTCAACATAGAGAGAAAAATTGACCGTCGCTGGAATAGAGGTAACGATGTCATTAAATCCGAGAGCAAATAGTAAAACGCGCCTTTATCAGAGTAAAATGGCTTGAAAGAACAGAATAGCACCGATCCTGGATGGATCGATTTGACAGAGGCATTTATATAAAAAGAGGGAGTTGTCCTGAAACCGGGCGAGTGGAATTTAAGAACTCCAGTTCTTCACGTTGTGTGGTAAGCTTTTTCAAGGCCAAAAAAAACACCAAGAACCATCCCACCAGTTGAGATTTGAGAAGGCTTCCCTGATGTCAATGTTCAGTTTTAACAAGGGATCCGCGTTCGATCGATTTATGAGGAAACCAACTGGAAATTTGAAAAAGCTTTTCCACTCTCCAGAACAGGGAAAAGGCGGGCTGAAACCATTTTCTCCGTTAATTTACAGGTATGACAGGTCAGTGAAATTGGCCTTTGGTTGTCCCCCAACTTCGGATCTTTCCCAGGTTTGAGGATAAGGGTTACAAAAGCTGTAGTCCAAATAGATGGAAAAGAGGATTCGATCCTAATTCTGTTATTCAGATCCAGCATTATATATCATATAATAGTATATATAATATAATATATATATAATATATATATATTATATATATATAATATTCTATATTTATAGATAAAGATGAGATATATATACTATTATATATATTATAAATGTCACTCTAGAAGAGCACAAATCCTATCTCAAAAAACTACAGCAGCTACGGGAAAAGGATACATTGGTAGATGCTGGTCTAATTTTAGTGCGGAAAATGTATAAAAAGAAAAAAAAAACTCAAACTACTACAATAGTACTGGGAAAAAGATACATTTTTGGAATCGCTGGTAAAAATCTTAGTAGCGGAAATGTAAAAACAAAAAAAAAATTATTGTTAATAATTATAGTTAAATGATTAGAAAAAGCCTATCTAGAGACCTTTTATTGGTTACTCGTTAAAATTAAATAGACTTTTATTTAAATTTTGTTTTTTTTTTAAATAAGGAATACCCCAAGGGTATACTCGACCGATGGCAGGAGTCGGGGTCTCTCGGCCTTCCGGGGAAACTAACGGGTGGACTAATCCACCCTCTCGGCAGGTTTGGAAAACCGTCCCCCCTACATCGCCGGTGTAAACCCTTTACAAATATATATTATATATATATATAATATATATATATATATATATATATTATATATATATATATATAATATATATATATATATATATACTATGTCCCAGCTTCCCCCTCCCAAAAAACATAGAATTTTTAGGTTTTAATTGTTTTGTTTTTTGTTTTTGTTTTTTTCCATATACCTAAGCAAAGTCTCGCATATTTTCGAAACATGTATCACTTTTCCGTGTGGCTATTTCCCCTACGGTATGGAAAACGTCCCCTACTGTGTTCCCTACAAAATGTTACAAATAATAATATATATATATTATACTATATATATTATATATATATATATATATATATTATATATATTATATATATATATATATTATATATATATATATATAATTTTATATTATATATATGGCTCGAGCTCCCTCCCCCAAAAAAATAGGCAATTTTTATGTTTAATTTGTTTTTTTTGTTTTTATTTGTTTTTTTTATTACATTTAGCAAAAAAAATTTTGTTACATTGCTTTTAAAGGCTTATGTCCTTTTCTTGTACCTATGTTAGTTTTCGAGATATGATTATCATATATATATATATTAATATATTATATAATATATATACTTATTATATATATATTATATATATATATATATATATTATATATATATATATATATATATATATTTTATATATATAATCTTATATATAATATAACTATATATATAATATACTAATATATATATATATATAATATATATATATATATATCTACAGTTTCCGCACTAAAATTTTACCAGGATACCAACCAATGTATTCCTTTTCCCTGTAGCTATTGTAGTTTTTGAGATATGGATTGATGCTCTTCTAGAGGTGCTTAATAATATATATATATATTAATATATTTAATATTATATATTTATAATATACATTATCTATATATATATATATATATATATATATATATATATATATATATATATATATATGATTTTAAAGGTGTACCGGAATTTTGCAAAATTACCGGAACCGAAATTTATTTATTTTCTTTTTGAAAAGTACCTCTTAACATCTACAGTTCACTAGATGTAAACATTCCTTCTAACTATCAAAAAAGATGATAATTTAATTTTTTTTTTTAAATAGGTTTTTGTAACCATTACTTCCTAATCCCTTAGAACTTGAAATTTAAGTTAAAAAGTGGAGAATAAATTAATGTTATACACAATAGCCAGCCACAACAAGAAATTGACAATAAATGCATGAATGCATCTTTTATTTAACTTTTTTTTTAATTTAAGAATAAATCACTGATAAAAAAAATGGTTTCATTGAAACCAAATGAAAAGAAATTTGCATATTAACTATATAATACTCTAGTCACTTTTATGCCTACCTACCCAACCTATTTTAAAAAAGGTATTAGATAACCATTATTTATCACACCCAGCGGCAAACCATTCCAAACAAGAATTACTTGTTTTTTTATGAAATATTTTTCCAAATCTGACAAAATGCTTCCTTTTTTTTATTTTCCTATTGTGACCTAATGTTAATTAATTATCTTGCAGTAGAGGTGAGAAATGAAGAATTGTTATAATTATGAATTATATTCCTTGGAGAAACTTCCTTTCCACTGAAAATATGATTTCAATCAAACTCGTCTCATAACTTATTTGAGAAACCAAAAGTCATTCTTGTGGGTCAACTTTGGACACCGTCAAACATTTCGATGTACTTTCTTAGGAAAAGATTCAAATTTCTACACATTGTCCAACTAACTTTCTAAAATAAAATGTTCTTTCCATACTTTTTGTAAGCAACATTTATTATTATTATTCCGATAATTTTGTTACCTCTTTCAAGATTCAACAATGCTCTGACAGGTTAAAATTGTTAATAAGAGCAACAAAATCCTTTTCTTTGCAGCAGTCTCCATTTCTGATTTCCGTTGTTATTTGATTTGTCATTGTGAAGTACCCTACACTTTTTAATTAACACGTTTGCCACTTATATTATCAGCCCAACTTCAATACAAACCTCAAAGTTCTCAACAGAAGCAATCAATTTAGCATCATAATAAACTTAGAAACTCCTACTCTTTATTCCATGATCTTTATCCTTTACATAGTTTAAGAAAAGTAGTGAACGCAGCACAGAACCGTGAGAAACGCTACTTTTCATCAGCTCCCGTGATTATTTTTGATTTAACCGTTAAGAGGTACAATGTCTTCTGTTAGTCAAAAAATGTTTTATCTAGTTAGAAACCACTTTTCCCATACAATGTTGTGATAACTTTGCATCAGCCTAACTAACATGGAGTGTTTCCATGCTTTTCTGAAACTTTAATAAATAATATCAACACAATTAGTCATATATATATATATAGAAAATTATATAAAGGCGCTGCTGGACAAGCATCCCAGCATAAGGCTGTTGCTGCTAAGCATGGCTGCTAAGGCTGGCTAAGCAAGGCTATGCTGCTGCTACATATACAAGGTTAAGGTGATTCCTACAATAAAGCGAATAAATCCAGAAGAGATCTCCCCACGAAATGTAGTATCAAATGATTCTATGCATATAAACCTATAAACGCACGGATTAGGAGATAGAACGGTTTGGAACGGACCAGATATGGGCTTCATAAGTTCATACACATATTTTCACCAAAGGACTGCGTTGTAAGTGAAGGACTCTCAGGATGGAAGTGTTTAACGTATAGCAATGGTTTACACGTGGGGACACACCTGTTGAGCAGTTTGTGTGGTTCGAATATGTCCACTGTAAAGGTACCAACTGGGTTGCCAGGTTGGGAGCATCACACCTCAGGAGCCTTTGTGGCACCAACGTAGGTTGTGAAGCTACAGGCCATAATGAGATACAATATTCTAGTGTAATATTATTCACATTACAGGTAATAATAATAATAATAATAATAATAATAATAAATAAAATTACTTTAAATTAAAATTATTATAATAATTAAAATTAACATTATTAGTATTATTATTATTTTTAATAATAATAATAATAATAATAATAATAATAATAATAATAATAATATAATAATAATACCTTTAAAAATATGTTTATGACCATTTTACAAATATTATAGGATGCGCTTTACAGGAAATGTTCAAAGTGGCCTCCCACTGAGGCTATACAAGTGGTTATTCGCCTAGTCATTGACTGATGCACCCTCTCAAATATTCCTGATTGCATTTGAATATGCTGAGAACTTGACAAGAGTCTATCACACGTTTCCGAAGAATCGCTTCAGTAGGTATAGGCCAGGAGTGTCAAACACGATCTGCGAAGCCGCAGCTACATTTTCTATTCGTAGCGAGGAAGATTGTCCCTCATTATCACTAAAAATTTCAAGATAATTTCATTTTTAATTGTAATTTAAAATTAAACAACAATCAATTAAATATATATAAGAGAGTATATATATGCGTGAGGTGATATATATATATATGTATATATATATATATATATATATATATAGTATATATATATGGAAGTATGTATATTATTAAGGTTATATATATATATATATTTAAGGCCCAATTAGAACTGTTTTGCGAAATAGTCAGTGTGGCACTCCACGGTAAATGAGTTTGACACCCCTGGTATAGGCCGTGCGTTCACAAGAGTTTTGAGATGATCCCATAGGTAAACGTCTAGTGGCTTGAAGCCAGGTGAGCGTCCTGGCCATGATACAGCACCTCCTCTTCCAATCCATCTGTTTGGGATTGTACAAGTACCTCCGAAAAGGTATGCTAAAGTGGGCCGGAGCTCCATCATACATTATCCAGATGGTTTGTCGCACACGTAATGGAACATCTTCGAGGATAGTGGGTAAGGTATCCCTTAAAAACTGCAGATAGCTTTGGTTATTCAGGCGAAGAGGGAGGACATACGGACCGATAAGATGTTTCCCAAGGATACCTGCCCATAAATTAATGCGAAACTGACGCTGATGGCTTGCCTGCACAGCTCCATGTGGATTCACCGCAAACCATAGGTGAATGTTATGAAAATTAGTAATACCATCTGTACCGAAGGTAGCCTCATATGTGAAGAGTATTTGCGCCAAAAACCCATTATCTATGGAACGCTGCTAGAACTATCGACAAAAGGTAGAAAATCGGTTGATGATAGACTCTGCATCCGCTGTAGATGGTATGGATACAGGTTATTATCGTGTAGTGTCCTCCACACAGTGCTTTGTGACACACGGGTGTCGTGGACAACACGCCTCGTGCTAACCGCTGGGTCTCTTCCAACCTCTCGCAGAATACTTTCCTCTGTTGCAGGTGTACGCGCCACACGTGGTCATCCTCGATTGGCGGTAACAGGTTGCAAATCGCCGGTTTCGCACAATCGTCGATAAACACTAGTGAACGTTGTATGAACTCGCAGTCTTCTATCTGGGTATGTATCCCGATTCAACAGTGGGGCCTCCCTAGCGTTGCCGTTAGCTCTTCAATATGTAAATCATTTCCGCCTGTTCTTGAAACGAATACCCCATGGTCTTCGGAGTAGCACGTGTACAGAATTCTATGTCGTACTACGTTGCATATTAACCTATGGTTTCAATAATACGTTATGGTTGTGACCTCGATAGTGCTTCAGCGTTGTCAGGCGTATGACGATAATGTCATGCACGTGGTATGTCCGAGATTTACAGATTTTGTAACGGTATGGATGCAACCGATATTTTTTCTGATGACTATATTATTAGCATTATGAATACCAATTTTATCCTTAGTATTAATAGTATTATAGGTAAAAACAATAGTAAACTAATAATAATGGTAAACGTATTATTATTATTATTATTATTATTATTATTATTATTATTATTATTATTATTATTATTATTATTATTATTATTATTATTATTATTATTATTATTATTATTATTATTATTAATTTGAATAATATTACACTGGCATATTGTATCTCATTATGGCCTGTAGCTTCACAACCTACGTTGGTGCCACAAAATGAAACAGACTCTCCCGAGGTGTGATGCAGTCAATCTGGCAATTCAGTTGGTACGTTTGCTATGGACATATTCGAACCACATAAACCGCTCACCAAGTGTGCCCTTCACGTGTAAACCGTTGCTATACGTCAAACACTTCCATCCTGAGTGTTTCACTCATAACGCAAGTCCATTCGTACAAATTGTGCGTATGAAGCCTAAATCTGGCCCCTTTCGGACCGTACATTCAAACCGTTCTATCTCCTTATCCGTTGCATTTATAGTTTACTATAACATAGAATTCACTTTTGCTACATTTTGTGTGGGGAATCTCTTGTGTGAGCCATATTTATAGAACCGACCCATATATATATAATATATATTATTATATATATATATATATATTATATATTATATATATATATATACTATATATATTATATATATATATATCATATATACTACTATATATAATAGGATTCTTTATTACACCAGGGACAAAAAAAAAATTAACCTTTTTCTGCCACTGAAAATGAATAAACTAAAAAAAATTTTTATCCTATAATTAAAACCTGATTTCATATAGTTATATATATATCATATATTATATATATATTATATATATAATAATATATATATATATATTATTAATATTATATATATATTATATATGATATAATATATATATATATATATAATATATATACATATAAGGTTAAAATGTTCCGTAAATGGATAAAACAAAGAAATGCATTTTATAGTCAGAGGTAAAAATCAGAAATGAGATTTTATTTATTTTAACTAAAATTTGTGAAGTTTCATTAAGTCGATTTTGTGTACTTTTTATTGTCTTAAATGAGGGGAATTTTTTATTTTAAATTATTTATGTTGTATTTCAAATTATTTTTTTAAATTTTAGTATTTATTTAGTTAAATGAAAACTTAAACTAAACAATTACCATAAGGGTGCCGTACATGCATGGCAGACCGCTCGCTCCAAATGCGCGCGAGCGATGCCGTGTAACAATTTACTCACACACCGCACACACACACCACACATATATATAGTATATATATATATATAATTATATATATTATATATTATATATATATAATATTAATATATATATAATATAGTATATATATATATATATATTATATATATAATCTATATATATACATATCAAGTTTGAATTGCCTTTATTAATTCGAACTATGCATCTAAAACTTTTTAATTTAAAACATATTAAAACTATTTCACAAAACATTTAATTAACTATTAACATTGCTATGATACAATAAATAATGCCCAAATGACGGGCCCACTCTAGCTTTCGTCTGTTCTTTCTTTCAGACCTTGGTCAAGAGAAGAGTTCATTCCATAAATTTTAAGCAAAGAATAATTTTTTGTTAGTTGCGATGTTACCTTTTTTTATTTTTTGCTTGACGATCCTAATGCTATATTCTGAATGAAGTCTATTTTAAACTCACCGTCTTGTTTATTAAAGTTTCCTGAATTTTTTATGATATATGCTTCAATATTTTTTCCTTTTATTGATCTTCTTTATTTCCTTTCAGAAAGTTGAAGATACGATGGTATGTTTCCGGGTTGATCTGTGTGTTACCAACGCTGAATTAATTCTGCCAGATTGCAAATCTTGTTTGTGTTGCTCTCGACGTCTTTCAAAATCATTTGTCTCGCCATAATATGAGTCAGAACAGTGTAAACAAGGGACACGGTAAACCACAGGGCCTGTTTTTATATTCGCGGATTTAGGGGGACAAAGCAGCTTTTTTAGCAGTAAATTATTGGAAGGAACAATATTAACATTTTGAGGGATAAACTTTTTAATGGGACCCAAAGGGATATGGGGGAGGGGTAAAAAGGAACTAGTAGGTTTTTCTCTTGTGTTAACTCCTGAATAAAACTTCAATTTGGCTTTGTGAAAAGCTTTATTGATACAATGAATAGGATATTTTAGTTTTTAAAATGTATTAAATATAAAGTCGGTTTCAGCTCTCAATGACTGAGGAGAGCACAGCCTAAACGCTCGAAGATATAAAGAAGATAAAGTGGCTATTTTTGTGTTTAATGTATGCGCGGAATACCAATGTATGTATGTTAGGGTAAATATTTGCAGTTCCTTAAAGTTTGGAAAATGTATTTCGTGTGGTGGGACAAGAGAGAAGGGTTTCAGAAAAGCGACGGAATGTTAGGTAGAGGTGCTTCGATATGTGATTTAATATTTTGATGTATGCTGTTTTGTATGTGTAAAATGTGTTGTGTGGTTAGTGGAAGAGGATGGCTGCGAAAATGTCATCGACATATCGCAACCAAGTAGTGTTAGAAAGAAGAGGGTGTGTAAAGATATGGTAATGTTCGATGAGTTCCATGAAGATGTTACTTAAAGTGGGGGACAGAGGGGAACCCATGCTTAGTCCAGATGTTTGTTTATAGAAGGTGTTATATTGAAAAAAGTTATGTTGAAGAGAAAGATTGATCAATTGTTTAATAAGTGAAAAAGGATATTGTAAAGATATGTCGTTTTCAGTGAGAAATTGTTCAAGTAAAGAGAGTGTGAAAGGGACAGGAACAGATGTAAACAGAGAAGTGACGTCAAAACTTACTAAATGGTGAGAACGGGGGTTAATGTTATGTGTTTTGGATATGAAATGCTCAGTGTTTTTTAAATGGGAATTCGAAATATTACCTATTAACGGTTTTAAAGTGTTGGAAAGCCATTTAGAGAGTTTGTAGGTGATACTATTGGTATTTGCAATGATGGGGCGTAGAGGAATGTGTGTTTTATGTGTTTTTGGTATCCCGTAGAATTTAGATAGTTGTGTCATGTGAGATTTTAAAGTGTTGTGAAGAGGTAGATTGTTTTTTAAAATTTGTTTTAGAGAACTATTAAAAGCGTTATGGGAGCAAGTTTGGGTTTTTTTAACAAGGGGGGGTATAGCTATCGGGATCAGAGAGGAGAGACAAGCACTTACTATGGTAGTCTGCTAACGACATAATCACAATGTTTTGTCCTTTATCCGATTTTGATATACATAGGTCAGGTGTGTTTTTTAAGGAATACAGGGCCGTGTAAAATTTCTTTGGAAATTTCTTGACTTGGAGGGTATTAGCGATGGAAGAGATCAAAAAACCTTTAAACAAATCTTGATTAATATCAGAAGAGCGATAAACTTTGCACCAACGATCAAAATCAGCAAAAAACCAACCATGGGTCAACATTATCCAAAGAAAGAGACAAACCGTATCCCAAAAGTAAACTTTCGTCTTGGGATAGCACGTGGGTTGAAAGGTTGATAATTCTGCCAGGATCAGACTCTTTCGTCCAGTAACTATTTTTAAAAATGAGATCAAATTTTTTATTCAAATTATATTTTTTCCTCCTTGTAATAGTATTCTTTTTCCAATGAGCCTGGTTTAATAGTTCAACAAAAAATTGATGTTGGCCTGGAAACTGTTGGTAAAAATTAGTCTGAAACATATGAAACGATTTAGTTTTTTTTATTTCTCGTTTGATGTCGTTTACTTTTTCCAATAACAGTCTGATCCTGGCAGAATTATCAACCTTTCAACCCACGTGCTATCCCAAGACGAAAGTTTACTTTTGGGATACGGTTTGTCTCTTTCTTTGGATAATGATGACCCATGGTTGCAGTTTTTTGCTGATTTTGATCGTTGGTGCAAAGTTTATCGCTCTTCTGATATTAATCAAGATTTGTTTAAAGGTTTTTTGATCTCTTCCATCGCTAATACCCTCCAAGTCAAGAAATTTCCAAAAAAATTTTACACGGCCCTGTATTCCTTAAAAAACACACCTGACCTATGTATATCAAAATCGGATAAAGGACAAAACATTGTGATTATGTCATTAGCAGACTACCATAGTAAGTGTTTGTCTCTCCTCTCTGATCCCGATACCTATACCCCCCTTGTTAAAAACCCCCAAACTTGCTCCCATAACGCTTTTAATAGTTCTCTAAAACAAATTTTAAAAAACAATCTACCTCTTCACAACACTTTAAAATCTCACATGACACAACTATCTAAATTCTACGGGATACCAAAAACACATAAAACACACATTCCTCTACGCCCCATCATTGCAAATACCAAAGTACCACCTACAAACTCTCTAAATGGCTTTCCAACACTTTAAAACCGTTAATAGGTAATATTTCGAATTCCCATTTAAAAAACACTGAGCATTTCATATCCAAAACACATAACATTAACCCCCGTTCTCACCATTTAGTAAGTTTTGACGTCACTTCTCTGTTTACATCTGTTCCTGTCCCTTTCACACTCTCTTTACTTGAACAATTTCTCACTGAAAACGAAATTCTTTACGTAATATCCTTTTTTTCACTTATTAAACAATTGATCAATCTTTCTCTTCAACATAACTTTTTTCAATATAACAACACCTTCTGTAAACAAACATCTGGACTAAGCATGGGTTCCCCTCTGTCCCCCACTTTAAGTAACATCTTCATGGAACTCATCGAACATTACCATATCTTTACACACCCTCTTCTTTCTAACACTACTTGGTTGCGATATGTCGATGACATTTTCGCAGCCATCCCTCTTTCCACTAACCCACAACACATTTTACAACATATAAACAGCATACATCCAAATATTAAATTCACTATCGAAACCTCTACCAACAATTCCCTTCCTTTTCTTGACACCCTTCTCTCTTGGTCCAACACACAGAAGATACATTTTTCTATCTATAGGAAACCCACATCCACTCCAACATACATACATTGGTATTCCGCGCACACATTAAACACAAAAATAGCCACTTTATCTTCTTTAAATCTTCGAGCGTTTAGGCTGTGCTCTCCTCAGTCATTGAGAGCTGAAACCGACTTTATATTTAATACTTTAAAAATTTAAAATATCCCATTCACTGTATCAATAAAGCTTTTCACAAAGCCAAATTGAAGTTTTATTCAGGAGTTAACACAAGAGAAAAACCTACTAGTTCCTTTTTACCCCTCCCCCATATCCCTTTGGGTCCCATTAAAAAGTTTATCCCTCAAAATGTTAATATTGTTCCTTCCAATAATTTACTGCTAAAAAAGCTGCTTTGTCCCCCTAAATCCGCGAATATAAAAACAGGCCCTGTGGTTTACCGTGTCCCTTGTTTACACTGTTCTGACTCATATTATGGCGAGACAAATGATTTTGAAAGACGTCGAGAGCAACACAAACAAGATTTGCAATCTGGCAGAATTAATTCAGCGTTGGTAACACACAGATCAACCCGGAATCATACAATAGATATTCAAAATATGCAACCAATCTCCTCTGCCCCATAAATCAATAAAAGAAAAATTATTGAAGCATATATCATAAAAAATTCAGGAAACTTTAATAAACAAGACGGTGAGTTTAAAATAGCATTAGGATCGTCAAGAGAAATAAAAAAAGTAACATCCAACTAAAAAAATTTATTGTTTGCTTAAAATTTATGGAATGAACTCTTACTCTTGAACAAGGTCTGAAAGAAAGAACAGACGAAAGCTAGAGTGGGCCCGTCATTTTGGGCATTATATTATTGTTATATAGCAATGTTAAATTAATTAAATTGTTTTGTGAAATATTTTAATATGTTTTAATTAAAAGTTTTAATATACAGTTGAATTAATTAAAGGGCAATCAAACCTTAGTAAATTTTGCAAACGTTATAAAGTTGGTAAAATCTATACTAATATTATATATATATATCATATATATATATTATATATAATAATATATATAATTATATATATATATAATATATATATATATTATATATATATCATAATATATATATATATATAAATATTAATGTAAATATAACTATAGATGTTACCGTGCTATAGATTAAACTTTTTCACAACTTAAAATATTACAATTCTTTATATTTAATTCGAAATTGAGAAAATGTCGTCTAAAAAATCCCTCGAATAAATAATTTAAAAATCCCGTATTCAACAATCATTGTTGTGGAAACATAAATACTAAATCTTTACATTGAAATAAACGAAGAATTAGAAATAATTAAAAAAAAAAAAAAAATGAAATTTATTATTGAAGTTAACCAAAAAAAAAAAAAAAAAAAAGATAAATTGGTTCTCTTTATAGCAAATCAAATTTTTCACTTTTCTTTACCTAAAAATCAAATAGCATTGCCAGCCATTCCGATACTAATTTTTTTATGGCTCCCTAGAATACCAAATTGATATATATATAATATATATATATATATAATATATAATATATATATATATATATAATATATTAATTATAATATATTATATATATTATATATTAGTATATATATATAATATATATCATATAATAATATATATATCACTATATATATATATAGCTGCTTGCAAAAAACTCCAGGCCACTTGTAAAAAGCATTCTATTAAAAAAATTGAGTTAAATTTTAGACTTAATTATAAACGTTTTGGATTATATATATTACTATATATATATTATATACATTATATATTATATATATATTATAATATATATATATATATATATATATATATATAATATTAATATATATAGATATACGATTTCTCTAATATCATTTAACTGATGATAATTGGTTTAAAACTACAACTCGTATCTCAAGAACTACAATAGATACAGGGAAAAGGAATACATTGATGGAATCCTGGTAACATTTTAGTGCGGAAAATGTAAAAAAAAAAAAAAAAAAAAAAAACCCATCAAAAACTACCAATAGCTAAGCGAATCTCATATATTTGGAAATCCTGGTAAAATTTTACATAGGAAATGTAAAAAAAAAAAAAATTAAAAAAATATTATAGTAATATGATTAGAAGGCCTATTTAGAGACCTTTTATT
Organism: Trachelipus rathkii; assembly: GCA_015478945.1. Taxonomy (NCBI): domain Eukaryota; kingdom Metazoa; phylum Arthropoda; class Malacostraca; order Isopoda; family Trachelipodidae; genus Trachelipus; species Trachelipus rathkii. The sequence goes on along the minus strand of JABUQX010029393.1, from coordinate 45,429 downwards.
GGTTTCTCGTTAAAATAAATAGACTTTCTATTAAATTTTTTTTTTTTTTACTAAAGATTACCCCAAGGGTATACCGCACGAATGGCAGAGTCGGGTCTCTCGCCTTCCGGGGAACTACGGGTAGGACTAATTCCCCCCCCTTCCGGGAGGGCTTCCGGAACCCCCGCCTCTTTTGGTATTTGCAGGCTGTTGCGGCGGGGTTCCTCCGCCCTCCCCTACGGGGTTGGAAAACGTCCCCCCCTGTGTTTCCCGTCGGCTCCAGCACCCACATTGTTTTAATATAGTAAGTATATTATATATATATATATATTTATATATATATAATATAATATATACATATATATGATAATATATATATATATATATATATATATATATATATTATTGTATTATTTGTCCCACTGCTCCTAAAAAAAAAAAAATAGCCCA
>JABUQX010029393.1:35000-42500 GCA_015478945.1 Trachelipus rathkii | reverse complement strand
AATGAAATTTCCGTGCCGGATGAGGCTTTTTATGCATTCTTGTGTTGCTGTAGTTGGTTTTAATTCGAAAATTTTATAATTTGTTAAACTTTTATTCTTTCCAATAAGGGTTTTAATTAATATATATATATATAATATATATATATATATATATTATATATATATATATATTATATATATATATATATATATATATATATATATATATTTATCTTTTATATAACAATATTAATATATATATATATATATATATTATAATATAATATATATATATATATGCAGTTAATGGAAAATCTTAAGATCGTCATAGATATGTTCGGTTATGAAGTATATTTTGTAGTAAATGTTTTATTTCGCTATATTTATGGCTACTATAAAGCAAGAGTTGTTCCTTTTAAACCAACTAAAAAAATAATTTATCGTTTTTTTTCTTCTTTTTCTAATAATAAAAAAAGGAATGAAAAAGTACTCTAAATGAAAGCATATAGCCAACACATCCAAATTATATATTTAGATAGTAAATAAATGAAAGGAAAATATTAGTAACTCAATTTTAAAAAATTTATAATATCAAAATATGATAATAATAATAATCAAAAACTAATAACTTTTAATAATATAATTTTTTCCTTGTTAGAAAATTGCTATTTAGATTGTTAAAGTAAATAAACATTTTTAGGGATTATTTCCAAAGTTATATTTGAGAGGGAGGAATTCTTCAAACAGTTTATCTTTCCCAAACCTTTTATATATTACAAATTAACAGCACACATTTATCATTTATATTTTTTTCATAATTAAAAATTGCTGATTTAAAAAACATTGTGTTAATAGTATGGAAGAATTTTTTTGCTCATATATATATATATATATATATATATATATATATATATATATATATATATATATATATATATATATATATATATATATATATATATATATATATATATATATATATATATATATATATATATATATAATATAAATAGGATGACTAGAAATGGAATAAGAGCCATAAAGATTTATAAATTATACGCATCGTTTGAAATTGCTTACAAATCAATGGGAAGTTGGAACCAAGATATATTGAGTGTGTTCCAAACTTTATTACTAGGGGAGAACATGTAAGATTGAGCATAGCAGTTAAGTCTTGGTCAAAGAGTTGAACTGAGAGAGGATGAGACTGTCTGAAATATGAGTTGCAGTAACTCTCCTCAAAGGTGGTACATGACTAGAAAATTCAAATGATCAATTTAAATTGTAATAACAATAGAACAAGGAAAGTTATGCAACAGTTCGATACTATACTTTATCAAGGAGAGCAGTTTGTGTGGAATCACCCCTGACATGTGATTCATGCTCTATAGTCTATACAAGGGCGAACAACGCTTCTATTCAGAGGTAGCAACTGGGATGGTGAGAAGAATTTCCGAAGGTGCCTCGCAACACCTAATTTGCTGGAAACTTCTTAGAAAGAACCTAATGTGACCTTCTAAGAAAGATCACGAGAAAATAAAATTTTAAGAACAGAAAATGGTTAGAGTTGTGTTTTCAAAAAAGATAGTTGTGTGGAAGATTATGTCAAGTAGATAGATGAAGAAGCTGAGTAATTGAGGCATTGAAAACAACTATGTTTCCTTTAACACAACTATATGAACGAGAAAGATGAGAGGTCTCTTGCTTCAAGCCTACCCTCCTAGCATTATTTATTTGCTGTTGAATGAGTCGTCTTTCAAACTGGAAGGGGTAATGATAAGCGGTGGAGTTATCATCCTAAGAGTAGAGAGGAAACACAGTAACAGATAGATCATTAATGCAAAATAGGAAAAAAAAGTTGTGGATAGAAGAGAATTCTGAGAAACACCACTATGGATAAATTTATAGGATAGATGGTGGCTATCTACAATAACAGCCATAGAATGCTGGAAGGGGAGTCGAGAGAAGTTTACAAAGAGGAGGATAAATACCCAAAGTTGGAAATATAGAAATTAAAGCTTTGTGATAGACTTTATCGAAAGCCTTCGATATTTCTAGTCCCACATAAAAAGATTCCTTGAAATGCGGAAAAGCAGAGGACCAAGAGTCGGAGAGAAAGAAAAAAAGATCCCCGGTCGAGCGATCCTAACAGAAGCCATACTGGCATTCAGAGATATGATTAGAAGATTTAAGATATTTCTAAATCTTCTTGCTAAGAATAGATTCGAAAACTTTAGAAAAATCAAAGGTTAAAGCGATAGGACGATGGTTGGATTGTTGACTGGGGTCCCGTTTCTTCGGCACATGCTGGATGAAGGCGCTCTTCCAGCAGGAAGGAAAGCTTGAAGTTGATTGGCAGTGAGGAAGCAGTTTACCAAGGCTGGGTGCAAGCCCAGAGCCACAAGTTTTGAGGATCACTGGAGGGATAACTTCATCACTCTCCTTCTTCTTAGTGTTAAGATCAGAGTGTGCATAAATAACATTTTAATGAGTTGAAAGGAGTCGAAGAGGAGGAATAGCTGTTGAATCCTCTACAGTAGAATTAGAGGGAAAAGTTTGAGCAAACAGTTCAGCTTTAACAGAAGTTAAGACAGCAGTATAACCGTTAGAGATGAAAGAGGAGGGAGAGCGGAAAATGCAGTTAGATTTGACATTTTAAAACTGCAAAATGTCTGAAAGAGTGTGAGGTAGAGGAACCTCAAAGATTGTTGCATTTTCAACGAAGAAAAGTTTTTAAGAGATCGAAGAGCAAATTTTTTTTTCATCTGGTATGAAATGTATAAAAACACGAAAGCATTTCTGTGTTTGAAGACAACGATAATTTCTGATAAACCAAGATTTATCAGTTTTAGTACAAGGGATAGAGAATGAAATGGTTTCCTCCATTTATATATATATATATATATATATATATATATATATATATATAGTATATATATATATATATATATATATATATATATATATATATATATATATATATAATATATATATATATATATATATATATATATAATATAATATAAAAAATTATATATATATTATATATATATATAATATATATTATATAAATATTAATATAATATATAATATATATATATATATTATATATATACTGTATATATATATATATATATATATATATATATATAAATTATTAATAAAAATATATATATATATATATATATATAATATATATATGATTTATATATATATAGATATTATATATATATATATATAATATATATATATATATATAGTGGCACTTCGGGTCACGAACTTAATTCGTTCTTTGACTCGGTTCGAGAGCCGAAATGTTCGCAAACCGAAACAATTTTTCCCATTGAAATTAATGTAAATCCAATTAATCCGTTCGCCCGCCCCAGAAACATATTGTTTGTTGACTTTTTTATGGATTTATGTGTGGCAAAAATATATAATATAAAACATACAGTACTATAACTTTACTTTTGTGGTTAGATAGTATACTTGGTACAGGTAGATGGTATAGGAGGAGGAGGAAAACTTCTCCTTCGAAGGAGAGTCCCATTCCATAATAACGTCGGGCAACTGTGTAGGTATTTCTGGTGTTTTTTCTCGTGTTTGTATCCTGGGAAGTGGTTCGATTGCTGGCTCGGTGGCTGGTGTTTTCACAAGATAACGATCCAGAGACATTTGTCTTTTTCTTTGTTGGATAATTTTCCGAAAATGGGACATCACATTGTCATTTAAAATGTCCACAGCTCGGCTGGTCACAGTTTTGTTAGGGTGATGTTTCTCAATGAAAACCTGCACTTCACTCCACTTGCTAAAAATTTCTTTGATCTCAGCACTTGAAACATGTACCACCTCTTCCTCCTCCTCTCCTGAGTGCTCCTCCTGCATAACTTTCATCTGTTCACGTTGCAACTCAACAAGTTCTTCTGTGTTGAGTTCTTGTCTGTGGTCCTCCACCAGATCCACCACATCCTCCTCGTTGACCTCCAAGCCCAAACTCGTGCCAATGGTCACAATCTCGTTTACTAGAGTTACAGCTGTCTCCTCAAAGTCGCTATGAGGCACACAACCTGGCCAAAGTCTCCTCCAGGCAGATTGCAACGTGCGGTTAGAGACATTGTTCCATGCCTTGTCAATGAGGTTTATGCAGTGGAGGATATGGAAGTGATCCTTCCAAAAATCACGTAGGGTCTAATTCGTGTCGTTGGTCACCTGGAAACACTTGGGAAAAAGAGAATTGGAAAAACCTTCTTGAAGTTCGAAATTACTTGCTGATCCATGGGCAGGATGAGAGGAGTGGTGTTAGAAGGCAGAAATCTGACTGTTATGAGGTCGTAATTCCAACATTCAAGTTCTTCCATACTAGGAGGATGGGCAGGAGCATTGTCCATAACCAGTAGACACTTTAGGGGCAAATTAATTTGCTCAGGGTATTTCTTGACAGTTGGCGCAAAAACTTAAGTCAACCACTCCATAAAAAGTAGTCTTTCTTGTTACCTAACCTTGCTATTCCCTCTCCAAAATACTGGAAGTTTACCCTTTGACACGTTATTGTGCTTAAAAACGCGCGGATTTTCAGAGTGGTAAACGAAAAGAGGCTTAATCTCACAATCCCCACTTGCACTAGCACACAATAAAAGTGTAAGCCTGTCCTTCATTGGTTTGTGGCCAGGCAGTGACTTTTCCTCTTGTGTTATATAGGTTCTTCTTGTCTTTACCCCCAAAAACAGCCCGTTTCATAGCAGTTAAAAACTTGATGCGGTACGTAACCTTCACAGTTGATAAATTTTACAAATTCCTCCACATAGGCATCTGCTGCTTTTTTGTCTGAACTAGCTGCCTCTCCATGCCTAACAACACTATGAATTCCAGTTTGTCGACAAAATTTCCTGAACGCCTCTATTTGCTTTAAATTCGATAACGCTAGCATCACTTGTATTCGGCGTTTTCGCCACTAAATCACCGTGCAACAGTAAAGTCTCGCATATTAGGGCCTCGCTAACACTATCCAGCAAGCTGCTTTTCATTAATCCAAATTAACAATAATTTTTCAACTTCTTGTAACTCGAGATCTTTGCTTCGATAACATAGTCACTCCTTTAGCCACCAACCACATCAACCGTCCTTAGCGCATCTTTTTTCTTTACGATAGTACAGATCATAGATTTAGCCATGTAGTACTGTTTGGTGAGATCAGAAACACGGACACCATTCTCATGTTTGTTATTTTCTTCTATGTTTCTACTGTAATACGTTTGGGCTTCTTTACATCACTGTCATTAACACTTTTCACTTTCTCATCAGCCATAATGAGGGTTAATTTAATGCAAAAAGACATTATATATATATATATATATATATATATATATATATATATATATATATATAATATATATATATATATATATATATAATATATATATTATATAATATATAATATAATATATATATATATATATATATATATATATATATATATATAGATATATTAAAGCAATAAAAAAAAATTATATTCAAGACAAAACAATTTTCACAAAGCGCACATTGAGTACAGCTAAGGGCAGCAACGCTGAAACATTCGCATGCCAAAGTCATTGATTGAATCGTTCGTGCGCGAGGGCACTGTACGCGGGTCGAGTCAAAGTTTGTTCGGAAATTGTCTTGTGGGGACGATTTGTTTCGTGGGCTTAGAGGTCGTTCGTAAACGCCGAACGAAGTACACGTATATATATATATACTATAGTATATATATTATATATACTATATATATTATATATATATATATATAATATAATAATATATAATATATATATATATATAATATATATATATATATATATATATATATATATATAATATTATTTATATATATATTATATATATATATATATATATATATAATATATATATATAATAATATAGGGTTGTGAAAAAACGCTTTTTTTTAATTTTTTTTTTAAAACAGGTGTTTTTTTAAAACAAAATGTTTTTTTTTGTTTTTTTTTTGTTTAAAAATATATTTTATGTATTTTAAAGATGTTTTAAATTATACGGTAGTACCAATACCCCTTCTAGGCCTAAAAATATGTGAGCTATAATACGGATTTATATATATACAGAGTATATATATATAATGTATTATATATATTATATATATATATATATATATATATATATAATATATATTATATATATATATATATATAATAATATATATATATAATATAATATATATAATATATATTATATATATAGATCAAAAAAAGGATGGTCATGATAACAGGTGGTTTGGGTGTCAGAGAAATGGAATTTGGTTAGGAAGTGATGATTTCTGTGAGGGAGAGGTGTGTGTGTAAGTAATACTTTCTTTTAAAACACAAAGGAGTTATCCATTAAGTATACTAGAGTTGGTGTAGGTAGCGATGGTATCGAAGTGAAAAGTATGACTAATTTTGTGTTGTTGAAGAAGATGTTGAAGTATGTTTTGGATGTTTAAATCCGTGAGGGGTTTAGGAATGGGGATATCGGATCATTATGTTGTTCTATGTAAAATTAGGTTAGTGGGGACTTGGGATGGAGAGGAAGGTGATACGGAAGGAAGAGGGTAAAATTAAGAGTGAGAAGGTTTAGTGAACAAGGTAATATGGATAAGTATGTAAGAACGCTCGCAAGTCAATCAGTTGAATGTGAACAAGTTGAAACTAAATAAATCTGGAAGCAAATGAAGGAAGCAATTGTTAACAGTGCAAAAGAAGTGTGTGGGGTGTGCCAAAGTAGGAAGTAAGAATTGGCTAACAGTGAGTGGTGAATTAAGAGGTTTGAGGAGTAGTTAAAAGTACAAAAGAAGCGTGGTTGAATGAATTTACTAAAAGCAAATGATGAAGTTTCAAAAGAAAGAGGCTTGGAAAGTATATAAGGAGGAAAAAAGAAATGCTAAAAAGAGGCTACGTAAGAGAAGAAGAAGAGGTAAATTGAACAGCTTTGGAAAGGAGGATGAATGGGGACTATAAGGGGAATAGGAAGCGCTTCTGAAGGAAGCGCGGCGAAAGGGTTAAGGAATGTAGAATAAGGGGAACCTGCTCAGAATAATGAATAGGATGGTGTTTTTGTAAAATGATGAAATGGATGTGAGGGAGTGTGGAAAGAACAAAAATCTGTATAATATTGACAGTAATGAAGAGGTGATAGTGACGTGTGTGGGTTTGATGGTGCAAGAAGGGATAGGTATTTTGGGATGAGGAGGTGATTAGCAAGGAGGAGGTAATGGGTAGAGTGAGGAAGTTGAAGAATGACTGGTAAATCTTTGCCGTATAGATGAAATTACTGTTGAAATGATCAAGAATGGGAGCAAGATGGTGATTGATTGGGTCTTGAAGTTGTGTAATAAAGCGTTTATGGAGGGAATAGTTCTGAGGGATTGGAGGAGAGCAGTAATGAGTACCCTTATATAAAGGTAAGGAGATAAAGGGAACTGTTGAAAATTAGGGGAATAAGTTTATTGAGTGTTGTAGGAAGATTATATTG
>JABUQX010029393.1:17500-25000 GCA_015478945.1 Trachelipus rathkii | reverse complement strand
TTAGGTGTCAATTTTTGTCATATTATGTAGCAAATTTGTATTCTTTAAATAAACATTTTGTCAATGAAAACAATTTATTTGAAACTATATTATTTGGTCATATAATGGGCATTCGTCGTACTGTGGCATTAGGATATTTTAAATTTGGAGCAGTCTTCTGATTTCACTTTGTGATGAGTTTATGTATGATAATTTTTTATTAGTAAATAATCAATAATTATTTACATAAAGGTTTTTAATGAATAATTAAGTTTTAATTATGTTGAAGTTTATATTAGTGTAGCGGAAGATTCTTTGCTGTTCATATCAGAGATATATATTAATATAGATAAGTATAGAGACATGTAAAGACTATATTATAATATAGTGTACTTCGTAAAGAATAGAAATCTTGCCATTATAATTTAATGTTCTATACATATGTGCGTAAACAATAGCCGAGATAGTTCACAGCAGTCGAATCTCCGCGTAGATTTCCTAGATTACCTGTAAAGCGTACTCACTATCTTATAAGGAGTTATTTAATATTGTGCATACAACAGATACGGTGACACACAAATGATACGAAATGATGTGGCTAATAAGGAAACTTACATTTTCTTTGTAGACTTACAGCTGATAAATCGAACAGTTCTATTCCTCGAGTGTACATACTGATCACTTTTTCATTTTGAACGCAGATGCATTTCCAGACTGTCCTGTCTAAAAGACGAAACACCTACTGTCGATCCTCATAATAACAAGTCTTGCTTCTTACTCAGTCTCTTAATTCTGACTCGTACAGTATCACTATACAATCAGAGAATGCGCACGACGTACTTAATGGAGTCGTATTATAGTATCAAGTGACCTACAATTGGCGAGTCTCGAAAAAAGACACATGACAAAAAGCAGAGATAAGACGAAAAATACTCTGGAGCGAATTCTCTTTAGAGAGTATATGTCACGATTTAAATATAGTAGATGACACACTCGCTTGATGTTGATCTTATTGGAATTATTTTATTATGATAATAACTCGTAAATTGCTTGTCATCTGATTGGATGATTATTGATTATCTAACTAACAATTTGTGATTTGTTATGTATATCTGAGTGTAGAATTTTGTCATCGTATATCATCTATTACTCATTGTCTATATATTAATATATGCATAACTCTTCATTACTGTGTGATCAGGGTAGTATATCGTATATATTGCGTAATACATGTCTTCCATTATATTGGTATGATATGTATTATTTTTACTTATTTTACCACTCTCTATTATTCTTCATAGGTTTGATACCTTCCCCAACCAGCCCATCCATTAATTTAATTTATGTAATAATCTAACTCATCTATCGTATAGATTATTATTATTATGTATCGAACCATATCATAGTTATTAATCTATGATCATCAGCTTATGAGTTATTATTATTCTTGATTTTAGATAACATATCAACATATTATAATATTACTCTATATCATATCACTACAAGTGTGACATATATATCTTAGTACAGTATACTTAATTTATATTAGTTCATTATTATAATCATACAACTATATAGTCTCAATTGATCTAATATAAAGGAAAATAATGTATTTTCATAACTGCAATGATGTATTATTACTACATTATTGATATTGACATTACTTTAGCACGATTTACCAGAGCTAAAGATTGATTAATATATTATTAATATAACACTTATGTATTATTATTATTATATCTAATATGTCTAACACACCTTTTTTAAGATTATGAATCATTTTTATACTTTAAATTAACTAATAATTATTAATAAATGATTTACTTTATTTATACATAGCATTGTGTTAATAGTATATATTTTTGTATATGCTCTCAATAGTCCATCAAAAACGTACCACTTCCTATTATATAACTTACTTTTTCAAGCTCTATTATTAATACTTATTTATTAATTATTTAAATTGTTATTTTTAATTAACAATAAATTAATTACTATACTATAAAAATTATTAAAGAATTAATAAAGTTATTTTATTTATTAGTATTTAGATATCTAGATAGAGATTAATACATAGATTCAGTCTAAATAGATAAGTATTATATATAATAATTCATATTCATATACCCTACATCAGTAATAATATTAATATGCCGATAATCAATCTCACTCACTCTATAATAATATAATAAATAAATAAATAATATAAATAAATTATTTAATAATATAGACTAATAATAATAAAAAAAAAAAATACAACAATAATGTGATGAAGTTAATAATAATAATACATAATTAATACATATAATTAATAATAATATATAATTAATAATAATATCTATATATAGAATGAATCATCATTAGAAATTCATATCAAATTAATACTATAATCAATACATAATAATTTATAAGATATATATATTAAGAATACAAATATACTAATCAAAGCAAATTAAGCAACTCATAGAGTAATAATAAATATTAATAGTATTAGTTATACAATTAATAATAGCAGTATTTTATTGAACATATTAAACACTGATTAGTAATAGTAATAGAATAGATAGATAGATAGATATGATAGACTAGAAACGTATAGTCGATAGACTGCTAGTTAGATTTACACTATGTTATATAGACTATATAAGCATTATGGTAGATAGATAGATCGATAGCTATGATAGATGGTAGATAGATAGATAGAATAGATAGACTACGATGATAGGATAGATAGAGTCAGGATATTGAATCAGTTAGAATAAGTATATGATCAGTATAGACATAGATAGAATATTTATAGATAGAGGTATTTTATCTAAAATCTCATAGGAAATTACACTCTTTCTTTTTATTACATAATAGACCAAACACTATAAAATAATATATATGCTTATAACAAAGTTATAATATTAATCCATAAAACTAGTCATTATAAATACGTTCTATATTAATATAACGTTACTAAATAACCTCTACGAGTATAAGCCCTTGACGGATGCTTAACAACAATTATGCCTTTCAGCAGTCTCAACTCAAGGCTCAATCCTCTCATATAACCGCAACTAGATATAATGATGAACAAGGACGTATCAATTTTGCTATTAAACACTACTTCCGATAAAATGAAAAAAATATATATTATATGATATATATCTGGATATTGGCAGATTGCTCCTATATCATCGGTATATTAATGGTAAAGTTCTGATTCAATCCGCAACATGTATCGATAAAAGACTTCGACTTCTACGCTCCTTATCTACGCCTTCAGATAACGGAATTCAGTGTATATCTATGAGACATTCGCTCTATTTCTACGTACATACCATTGTATCATCATCCAAGGTCTAGGACAAAATAGCACTCAGGTGATCCCATCTATCAAAGATTACTCGAATTACATCTTAGGAAGAATGATTATTATAAATCGTATACGGCGTGCACACTTCATAAATAGAGGTTACTACTTCCTTGGCTCTCAATATTCTAGATTTTTTGTAAAATCTCCTCGTGGTTATTACGAGTGAAATAGAAAAAATAAATTTAATCATGCCAAATGAGAATTATACTTTTAATAGACTTGTTAGTCATTGAATTTTTGTAGGTGCATAATCTTATGGTCATACATTCTATATAACTGAAAATCATTATAATAGCAAATTACTCAGGCTCCTCACGTTTGTGCTTAAACCAACTCGCAAGTCGTGCAGGTGTAACCCCCCCATCTCAGCCTACTCACTCTCGCCTCTCTCGCTCTCTCGCCGCGCGCTACGGCCTACTCCCTCTCCCACTGCGATGCTCCCGCCCACCCTCTCTAGCACTAAGAGTCAAAAAGTTATTTCATATACATACCTAGAGCATCTCAACTTTGGCTACTTATGAGTATTCTCACAATATATCTCTCATTACACACCCAAAGGTAGTACTTCATAACATTTTCACAATTAGTGCTCACTAATTATGGTCGAATTAGTTATATGTTTCAATATGTTGACGTCCGTAATAGAAAATGGAGTGAGCGTAGAAAGTTTAGTTTCCATTAGTATGGCAAAATCAAACTGTTAATTAACCAGTCGTAATTTACATGAAGCTTTTATCGGTCAATTAATAGTGATAAACACAGTATATCATCTAATAGATCCAGATACATGCAACGAGATTATAATAAAGCAAAATATCAATCAATAGCCTTAACTCTATAGATGAGAATATTACACCAGCAGATTCCGGTAATAGGTTAGCAAGTCTCCTAATATAGATGTGATTAACCTATTATGCGGACTCAATGCAGCTGACCTGTAGCGATAAGCATCGCACTGTGGATATTCCATTTAGATCACTTGGTACCGATGTGATTTACGATATTCAAGTTCGTCGCTACTCCCCTTTCAGAAAATAATCATATAGTTACCAATAAATACTGAGTTCTAACTATTGTATTGGCAATCGGAGACGCTATTCTCAATACATGATCATATGAGGTGCGATTTCTTATGTATTAGCAAATGTATATCACGTGTAATTCATTGTAATAGTTGAGTCAGTGCTATCTTCGATGATCAGCATAACGCTCTCACTGAGAAGCTCCGAGAGGAACTGCTCTCGCGGGTAACCTTGAGAGTTTATTGAAGGAGGAGATGTAGTGCACATTAAGTATTAGACGTGGCACAACTCAATCTCTCTCTCTTGGTGTAGCGGCCTTATGTCACGAATAGTTAACTCCTGACTAGAGTAGATCTCCTAGCTATATATGCTTGCTCTGCTACGATTATCGTCATATCAATAGGAGCAGATAATAATCGTCGTTTACTAATATACCGCTAATACTCATATCGTTTCTTGCGCAAGGGACTCAATTTCAGCTCCCTCTATGATATATAACATACTGAATATGAAATTATGTCTACGCTCATGGTCTTTTTAGCGCTGTACGACAATCACATATGAATTTATTAATTAACTCTCGGAAGCTCTTTCCCAGAGACATTGAAAAGTATTATCTCTACATCGTATATGTGTGAGAATAAAGCTGTAGTGTATCGTGCTAAGACAAGCATATTACAAGAACGTGCTATAGAAAAATTATAAACAGATTTTATTTACTAAAAATAGCTTTAATTTTTTTTTTCTCTGCAAAGGTCTCCTACTTTTAAAGTTTTTTATTTTCAATTATGGTCTTAAAGCTCTTGGACTAGTTGGACTGAAATATATGGAAGTCATATTAATGGGAATCTGTTCATTGCAATTCTTTCAAGGTTTCCCGAGGGAACTTAGCGTTTCAACAGCAATAAAAGCGAAGTATTCATAAAATAACCAGTGGTTATACTCATAAGCTCCATGAATTTAATAATAGATAATAATTTATAATTAATAATATAATAATAATATTAAATAATAATAATAATTAATAATAATAATAATTACTTATAATTGTAATTAAATACATCATTAATTAAATAAAAGAAGGAGTAATTAATTTAATAAAAAAAGTGAGGAGATTAGACGCAAGAACCTAAAATAAAAGAGAAATATATAAAATAAACGAAATAAAAGAGAAAGAAGAATTCAAGTCATGGGGGAATAAAAGGCGTTTTTAAAATTCTCCCTAAGTTTGGGCTTTTGATATAAGGGGGTGGGATCAATAGAAGCTTCTCTTAAAAGGAGATGTGTGGTCGCCTTGCAGCCGTGTCCGATTCTTTAGAACAATGATGGCACGGAATAACCACTTCGTTTCGTAACAACATATTTACTTAAATATACCTATGTATATCTAATTATTATTATAAGGTATTTTATATAAATATATATACAATATATATATATAATATATATATATATATATATATAAATATATATTATATATATATATATATATATATATATATTTATAATATATATAGCTATATATATATATATTATATATATAATATTATAGATATAGATATATATATATAATATATATAATATATATATATATATATATATATTATATATATATATATATAGCATATATAATATATATATATATTAATATTAAATAGGCAGACGTAGTTTCTATAAATAGAAAGCAACACATCTATATATATATATATATATATATATATAGATATTATGGTATTAATTCCATTCTATATACCTTGAACTAAAATTGATAAATCTTAGTTTATCAGAAATTATCGTTGTCTTCAAATTCAAAAACTCGTACTTTTATACATTTCATCCCTGAATTACAAAAAAAAAAATCAGCCCTTTGAGACCCTAATAACTTTTCTTCGTAGAAAATGCAACAAACTTTCTGGTTCCTCTACCTGACGCTCTTTTTGACATTTTGTAATTTTAAAATGTCAACTCTAAATTTGCTTCTTCCTCTCTCCCTCCTCTTGTTTCTCTGTCGGTAATACTGCTGTCTTAACTTCTGCTAAAGCTGAACTGTTTGTTCAAACTTTTTCCCTTTAATTCCACTCTAGACGGTCCAGAGCTATTCCTCCTCTCTTCCTCCTTTCAACTCATTAAAATGTTATTTCTGCACTCTCTGAGCTTAACACTAAGGAGACGGAGTGTGCTGAAGTTATCCATCCAGCTGTTCTTTCACTTCACCTTGGTAAACTGGTTCTTCACTGCCTATCAACTTCAACCTTTCCCTCCTGCTGGAAGAGTGCATTCATCCAGCATGTGCTGAAGAAGCGGGACCCCAGTCAACAATCCAACTATCGTCCTATCTCTTTAACCTCTGTTCTTCCTAAAAGTTATCGAATCTATCCTTAACAGAAAGATTTAGAAACATCTTAAATATACTAATCTTATCTCTGATTGGCAGTATGGCTTCTGTAAGGATCGTTAAACCGGTGATCTTCTTTCCTTTCTCCCTGACTCTTGATCCTCTGCTATTCCCCATTTCACTGAATCTTTTGATGTGGCGCTTGACATAACGAAGGCTTTCAATATAGTCTAGCACAAAGCTTTAATTTCTAATCTTCCCTCTTCCGATATTTATCCTTCAGATTGTAACTTTCTCTTGAATTCAGTTTCAATCGATCTATGGCTGTTGTTGTGTATAACCACCATTAATCCTTTAAATCTATCAATAGTGTTGTTCCTTAGAATTCTGTTCTATCCCCAACTCTTTATCTATTTTGCATCAATGATCTATCCTGTTACTGTGTCTTCTATCCACTCTTAGGCTGATAACTACACTTATCATTGTTGATTTCTATTCGAAAAACGAACCATTCAGTAACAAATAAATGATGCTAGGAAAGGAACCTTGAAGCAATAGAAAGACCTAATCTTTCTCGTACTTATAGTTATGTTAAAGAAAAAAACGTTTTTTTTGTGTTTGTTAGTCTATCTATTTGACATAATGTATCACACGACTATAATATCTTTTTTGTAAACACAATTCAAACCTTCTTTTGTTCTTAATATTTTTGAGATTTTCTTTTCTCGTGATCTTTCTAAGATGGGTCATATTATGTTCTTCTTAACAAGCTTCTAGTTAGTTGGATGTTCTGAGGCGCCTGC